>JAGKTI010017293.1:0-18635 GCA_018397915.1 Birgus latro | reverse complement strand
AGAGCTCATTCGTATCCCCCTGATTGCGATAGACCCTCGCTAGTATAAATTAAATCGTCTTGTCTTGGCCAGAATAAAACAAAATCAGGTAACTTATTTGTAGGCAGATATTGCTTTGTCGTTTCATGACTTTTTTTTTTATTTTTTTCTACCAGGTGACGCTTTTTGCATTTTAAATTATTATAACACCACCGGACATCTTAATCGGCAAAGGAAAATTACTCTTGGAGACAGTCAACGAAACCCGTCCACCAAGATATTTCTGCACCAACCTGAATACAGTGATGCGGCTTAAAAGATACTGCACATCATCCTTCTGAAGGGTTGAGGTTGTTACTTATATTGTGTCATCCAGCTTAACGCCCTCAGCACCGTATGACTCATCCTCAGCTGAATTAAATAACCTGGTGTTAGCCAACGTGACCAGAAGAAATGGCATAAGTGTAAGAAGGCAAATGGATGCAATATGAACCCTTCCGCCCTCCCGTGACTCACCCTTAACTAAATGAACTCCTCTGGTCCTAGCCACAACATTCCATGACAACAGGGGTTCTAAACCTTTTTCCACCAAGTACCCACTGAATTATCAGGCCATCGACCCGTACCCTTACTAATCTGACACAGAATAGAGAATGTTAACATATTAAGAGTGATTCGGTATACAGTGGTACCACAATGGATATTATCAAATGGTTGAAATTGTAATGACTTTATTAAGCGGTTAAGCATTACCATCATAATCAATGCATGACGGTACTGCACACGAGTGAAACTGTACTAACTTTATGAAGAAAATGAACTTTAGCTGTAATTCAGTGTAGAATCGTACTGTACCGGCTATTGTAAGACTAAATAAGACAAATGAAATTATTACTACTTCATTCGGCAAGTAAGCATTAAAACCATGTTTTAACTATGACAGTGTTAAACTTCAGGGTGAAGGCTATGCCTGTTTTGTGCAAACAAATATCGCAATTCTAGGAGCAGTACTGGAGGGAAATATTCGAAGGTCATGCTCTACATTCAGCCGTGCTTGGTCTTTAGTCTTCATGTTCAACAGCGTTGAAAATCCTTGCTGACATAGGAAAGTACTCGGGAACATTTGCAAGGACTTCACAGTTTCATCAGCCACGGCACGGTAAAGCTTATGCATTTTAGACTAGAACTTGGTCAGGGGAAGTGTTTCAAATGCATCTTTTGCAACAATGTCATTCACCAACTCTAGGAATTCGTCTTGCATGTTGTCTGGGAGAAGGTGCACATTAACGAATGGGTTTCTAATCAGCTTTGATTCCAGCTCACTCAGTACGGGGAAATAAGACTGCAGCTCCATCCGCAGGGAGGAAAGATGTGTTTATACAAGGTGCACAGATTCTAGTTTTTCAGTGCTTTTGCTTTTATTAAGTGCCTCACTAAGGTACTCAAACATGCTAAGATTTTCGTCTGTGACTTTCCCTTTTCACAGCTCCAGCTTCTTGCTGAATGATCTTAGTTTGTCCATGAAATCAATCACTATGGTTAAACGACCTTGGAGGGATAAATTAAACGAGCATAGACGTGAGAATATGTCCTTCAAGAGGGCCAGCTTTTGGAGCCACTGGTTGTCTGACAGATTCTTGGTGAACTCAAGCGACTTTGTCGAGGTATCACGTGTGAAGAATTCGGAAAACTCCTCTTTCAATGTCTCTGCATTTGATACAGTCTGTCACGAGGGGAAGGGATATTGCCACTATCATGGGCGAAAAAGGAAAGTTGCCATCTGTCACAAGGGAGATCAACTTATGATATTAAAGTATTAAGTTTTTACTTTATTCTGGCTTATGTCGCCAATCTCAGAAAATGAGAGATTTATAAACTATCTCTTCAAACAGTACTCATCTGGTAATAACCACTCACGAATGCTGAATTATTAGTACTGTCGGCCTCTGAAAGAACGAATGTACTCTTGTCCCCTGACAGTTAATAATTAAATCTGGAAATTAGTAATACTAAACCAGATTCTTTCTTTCGCCACTCCTAGTTTGCGCAAACAGTTTTATTATGCATTCATATGAAAGAACTGGCTAACTACCAGTTGTGATTAATATAAAGGAAAGTTTGTGCAAACTGGGAGCAAAAAAATTAAGTAAGAAAAATATGGAAAAAAAAATGAAAAATGATTTTACATTTAATCGAGCTCAGAGGAGAAGAACTGTAAATTTATTAATTACAGCTAAATGAATTCTTACGTTACAAGAACCTAGAGCAAGTAAATTAACTCACTTACTCAAACAAGCTAACTAATACTTTTAAACCTAGAAAACACAGAAAGAAAATACTGGTAATTGGAGATACGGAGCCACAGAGCTGCAAGGAGACTGCTATCTTGCACGATCTTGCACTGTTCCATCGTTTAACACAATATTACTGTTAACCAGAGAACATGCTGTTCCCTGGTTAATGCATAAGCACAGTGTGGATATCAGGGGTAGTGGCCAGAGCCATGCCTGGCGATTTTAGGGGAGACAACAGTCAATCAGGCCCCAGCTCCTTCTTTCCACTATGAAACCATACTTCAGTTCAGCTGATCCATCCCCCGCAGCATCGACCCCTGGTACTTTAAAAAGATCGTGATAGGTATCAGTTAACTAACAGTACCCTCAGTAACGCACAGTCCATCACAGGTCAAAAGTGAAAGTAGTGACCATTAACTTGGGGCTATTTGTGCATATGCTCTTAGTCTGTGTACTATCCAGCAGTATTTGTTCATGTGCACTCAAACATCCTTATTGCTCTATGCTTCACAGGTCTACATGATCAAGCTTTTCTCTCTCATCAGGTATAAAATAAAACATTTCTAGACCTATATTTGACGACGATCACAAATAAGCAGTCCATTTGTTGAATTTTACCACTGGACGCATATGTTTACTTATAAAAACGAAGTTTCTCTTGCTATATTTGAGGTTTCGAAATTTTTGGAAGTATGTCAATTCCTCGTATAAATTCATTGTCTCCAAATAGTCCACATATACATTGTATTTTCATCCAAATTGAAATGACAAAACAGGAAACTTTCCTGCAAGACATATAACAGGGTGAGTTTCAGTCCTCATTTGCAAAGGTCAAACTACTCAAAATCATCGAGCTTTAGACTTCCTTTGATGCTGCGTTCCAGGCTCGTCCCTGTACAGCATCCAGCAGTAATCCGCGAGCATACTTTCATTCCAGAAGCCTTGATAACGATGCTCTATTGCACTGATATCTTGCCGGAAGCGTTCTCCCTGTTCATCAGAGACGGCACCCAGGTTCTGCTCGAAAACTTCAAGGTGCGAATGGAGATAACGAACTTTCAGTGACATCCGACACCCCACAGCAGCAAATGAATTGAGAAGTCTCTCAACACCATCTTCATTATCCGGTGACCTCTTGTTTCCCAGGAAATTTTCACATATCCACTTGAATGAGGTCCAGGCAGTCAGTTCCACATCGGCCAGATAGGTGCTGAAGCTGTGGTCTCTCAAAAGTTCCTTTATCTGCGTTCCGATGAATATTCCTTCTTTCAGCTTAGCTTCAGTGATGCCTGGGAATTTGCTTGCGACGCATCCGAATGCTTCAGTGTTTCTCTTCCCAGTGTCTTCACGAACTGCTTCATTAAGCCGACTTTTATATGAAGCGGAGGAAGAAGAATGTCTCCGGGAGCAACCAGGGGCTCAATCGCGATGTTCGAAGTTTCTGGCTCATATGTTTGCCAAGGTGGCCGTGTCGACTGCACGTAGTGCTTGGAAGTTGCACGGCTATCCCAGAGGCATAAGAAACAACAGTGTTTTGTGAAGCCTGATTGCAGTCCCATCAGCAAACCGATCACTTTCAAGTCTCCACACAACTTCCATTTGTATTTTTCATATTTTATGGCATCTAAAAGGGCCGTAATGTTTTCATGGCACTCTTTCATGTGCACTGAATGTCCTAAAGGCACAGAAGGTTTCATATTCCCATTGTGCAGCAATACCGCATTCAAGCTTTTCTTCAATGAATAATAAATGCCGTTGAGAAGGATCAAGATCCTGTGCAAGGGAACAGAACAATCCATCAACGTCTTTGCAAAAACACAGTGGTCCATCAACAGAAAAATATGAAGAAAAATCTTCATTTCTTTTTCTGAAGTATGTTACTCGAACATCTTTCTTAAGCAGACATTTTTCTTTTAAACGAGATCCCAAAAGTTCATCCTTGTCCTTCGGTAGTCCCAAATCTCGAACTAAGTCATTGAACTCTCCTTGAGAGAAATGTTCAGATGTGTCTTCATTGTCGGCTAAAAACTCTGCATCCTCAGCTGCTTCATCTGACTCAGTTTGGGGTACATCTTCGTCCTCATCGTCACTACTGGCGATACCATCTTCTTGTGGTACTGGAATGGGAAGTTCTTCATCGTTGTGCTGCACTGGTCTTATAGCGGATTCCAAACTGGGGTAAGCAGTCTTGTGTTTGTTCTTAACAGAAAACTCAGATATGTTGACCTTGCAGAAGTACAATCTGTAGCGTGATCTTTCAGCTCCCTCCATATCATAGCAACGGCGAATGGCAATGCCCTTTTTCTCTTATTCAGTCAATCTCTTAGTCCATTCGAACAAGCTGTACAAATTAAGTGCAGTGCCCAATTTCTGTCTTGATCTGCAACAGCACAGCCGAAGTACGGATGATAGACCTTCTTGATATCGTTTGTGATGTTGCGTCGCTGTCCTTTGGGGGTGAACGAACCACAGATATAGCAGAAACAATCGGGGCTATTTTTGCATTGCCTTGACATTTCCACTGATTCAATAAACAACAGCTGCAAAAAGGCATAAGCAGTGTTAAGAACAGGAATATATATGAATATTGTTATACACGGTTTCAACATGAAGGTTCATCACTCATCATTACAGCTAGACGTGGTAGGAAAAACGGATAGGATTTTTGGAATCAGCACCTAAAACTATATCAAGAGCACCACAAAACTTTCTTGATGGCTTTTTACTGTTGGCCGGTGATTACAGGTAAGTTGGAGATACCCTGTGCAGACTCGGGCAGGTCACATTTTAACACCCAGTGCGAGTGTGAACACTCATGTGGATAAATTACCCTTAGCGATAGCACCACAAGGTAATTCAAACACAGCCTCAGAATGCTTCTGCTGGTTTCTCCCACTTAACCTATGGTATATTTGTATATACAGGTCCAGGATGAAACGTGTCCTGCAAAACCAACAGGCGAGACATCAGGTCTGCACTCACACTGTCACTGCCCTCTCTCTTAAATGGCTCAGAGGTAAGGGGCATGGATTTCAACGGTACAGGATGGAGATATCGCCGATCAGTGCTACGCTGACACACATCACAAGAACTTACAAGCCTGTTTATTTCATGTCCCATTTCTGTTCAGAAAAATTCAGCGTGGATACGGACAATGGTTTTCTTTTGGCCCTTGTGACCTCCCTGCACTCGTCTTTTCGAACACTGCTCGGCGATACTTTGCAGGAATGACAGACCAGTCGAACTCCGCTCTGGGGTGCTCGTGACTCACGGTACAGCTTTCCTCATTTACGAAGGAACCTGGCTTGACCTCCCTGTGAATGCTTGATCATGTTACCCTCCAGTTTCTTACGGACTATGGCAAAGTCAGGTCGGACTATTGTTCTTGGACACCATCTTGACTACGAATCAGATCTTGTGGTGATGCAATGGTCAGCGGAGTGACACGGTTTGGAGCCTTGGCCATGGCTCGTGTTAATGCAGCAGCAGGAGTCTGAGTAGCGATGTCTATGATGCAACTACTCGTACTCCTTACACCACTAATGTTCCCTGTAATTAGGTCAAACAGAGGTTCTTGCATTACAACTGCCACTGCTGAACCTGTGTAAAATGGAGATGCTACCTGGATATGTGCCTCAGGAAAAATCTCCCTGAACTGGGAATCAGTAATCTCCATATCCTTGGCTTCCTGTATATAACAGGTTAGTAACCATGGTCCTAACTAACTGAGATGGAGTGAACTAAAAATCGACGTACGAACTGTGCTGTTTCGTAGTATAATGGTAATACTAATAAATCAGAATCAAGAGTATAGGCACAGGGTGGTGGTGACCAGTTTAATCATGTTAAACTAGTAAACAAGAAAAGAAAATCCACAGACTAGCTAGCAAAAACTCACAATAATTAATAAGCTAGGAATGATAACCTGCTAAATAGTAACCACCAGTAAGCTAATGCCTCTACACTTTAATGATTATAACTAATAAGTAGCTGTGAGTGAGTGTGTTTGTTACTATTTTTTTTTTAATAACTTATCTTTAATGCTTGGAGTTAATATCCTGGATAAAGATCGCCAGATATTAGGGGGAGGGGAAGGTATATAGGTCGCTCCTTATCATGGAGGGAAGGAAATACCTCCACCCGTCAAAGGACGAAAAAAGAAAGTCGCCACGGACACGAAAGTTACTGACTTATACAATTAAAGTATTAAGGTTTACTTTATTCCGGCTTACGTAGCCGATTCTAAAAAGACGAGAAATTTATAAACTTTCTTTTCAAATAGTACTCAGCGAGAAATAATCACTCATGGATGCTGAATTATTAGTACTGTCGGCCTCTGAAGAGAAAGAAAAGACCCTTGCCCCCTGACACTTAAACATTAACCCTGGAAATTATTTATATTAAACCAGGTTCTTGCTTTTGTGCAGATGGTTTTGTTGTGAATTCATATGCAAGAACTGGCTACCTACCAGTTGTGATTAATATCAAGTAAAGTTTGCGCAAACTGGGAGCAGAGAAAATTGAGTAAGAATAATATGGAAAAAAATGAAAAACGATTCCACATTAATCGAGCTCAGAGGAGAAGAACTGTAAATTTATTAATTAAAGCTAAATGAATTCTTAAGTTACCAGAATCCCCGGCAAGTAAATTCACTAAGTCAAACAAACAAGCTAACTAATACTCTTAAACCTAGAAAACACAGAAAGAATATACTGGTAATGGGAGATACGGAGCCGCAGAGCTGCAAGGAGACTGCTATTTTGCACGATCTTACACTGCTCTGTCCTAAGCTTCCGTCTCTCGGGCTGCCAACATCTAGGATGGGGTCAAGAACTGCTAGGAAACTAGGTGATTCGCTAGTCACGGTTCTCTCACACTGCTCTTGATGTCACTAACTAAATACGGTGATTAGAGAGGTATGGCGTTGCAGAGCTAAGATGACCCGCAGATCGAGACGTGAAGGACCTCTTGGAATCATTTCTTGCACTGCCCTGCTGTCTGTCCATCCATGGAAGCCCTCCCTCTCCAGTTAACTACAGTGGGTGGTGAGGTATGGTGTTGCAAAACTGCAATGACCCGCAGATCGAGACACGAGGATGGCCTCCAGGGATCACTTCACACTGTCTTGCCGTACCTCTGTTCCTGGAGCTGTCCCTCTCCAAATGTTTCTCACACCTGATACGCAGCATGATTACCGGAAGTACGTAGAGGTTACTGTCCTCAACGGTTACAGAGGGCGTGGACGACCGGTATACACATAATAACATAATACTGTAATATCGCTCAGTGATGCACTACTCCAGTGCTTAAAGACAGTCCCTCATGAAACAATGACAGTTATTTCGAAAACTTGTTTCAGTCGCAGTGCTGTCAGGACGGTTACAGCTGAGTGAATTGCGCTGGGCTTCACTAATGCTTTGTGAGTTCCCATAATAATACAGTGTCGCGAATTCGCATAATAATACAATGTCGCGAACTCGTGACAGTTCCCCGTGACAATCAGCTAACCTCGTTGTGAAAGAGTAACACTTCTTCATCTGCTCCAAGCTCCTGGCATAGTGAGTGGAGAAGTCGTGTGTTTAGGGCATTTGATGGTTCTCATCATGTGCACAGCATCATCAGATACTAATCTTCAACTCTGCTGGGAGAGTTTTAGATGCCAGACCATATCTTTGAAGCATGCCGCATGCCTTGTTTCATGATTCGCCACATGCACATTTCCTCGAAACCCAAATCGACGGCCAAGCATTGCTGGTGCTTCGTCAGCTTTGCACGCACATATATCAAGAAAGTTCTTCAACCTTTAAAAATCTGAGACTTCATGGAAAATGTCTTCATTTCTTGTAGTCGACTCCAAAGCATGGCAGATAAAGAAATTCCCCTTGTAATCTCCACCGCTGATGTATCATCCAAACACCAAGAGCTGGGCACAAGCAACCACGTCAGCCGACTCATCAAGCTCGAATGTAGTATGCCTGAAGATTCCCCTTTTAGTTCAGCTATCATTTGTTGTTTGGTATCTTCAAACATATTAATACAGTATTTGTCGACAAAGAGTACCATTTGAGAGGGATACTGATGTGACCTGCTCAGCATCACATCCAGTAACACAGAGGGCTATGCCTTGACAGCAAGGGATGAATAACTTCTCTACAGCATTGTGAGCTTTTTATTCTTGTGCATTTCTCGGTGATATAATGTACGATGTACGTAACCCAGATTCATTTTGTTGACTGAACTGTCCCGATTGATCAAAGCATGCTCGCTTCAGTCCCCCTTCTTTTTGTTCAAAAAGGCATCATTCTTACTTTTCAGATTCTGATGACAGCTATTCAAATGTCGCTTGAGAAGGTCTGATTTCATGCACTCCAGTTATAAAACTCTCTGGCATATAACACTGTGAAAAATCAGATCCGTGTCTGGCGATGGTAGCAAATCCATACTAAATGTAACTTTCATCAGACTTAGTTTCTTCGTTGACGAGGCCATTACGGCATCTGGAACTGTAATAAAAGTACTTATATGACCAAAGCCGTACATAAAACATTGACACTGACACATAGTTAAAATATCGCCAGTGTCATAAGACTACACGATAAAAATACCATCAGGAACTCATCACCGTCGCAAGATCACACAGTATAAACACCTTTAGGCAGTCATAATGTCAGTAGATCAAACAGTCAAAACCTGTTATGAGCACCATCGCAAGAGCACATAGTACAAACAACTTCAGGCATTCATCACACAGTAGAAACCATTTCAGGCAGTTGTAATAAAAGATCAATTAAAACACCATCAGACAGTCATATTATAACCACCGTCTTAAGATCACACGTTAGAAATAACCTCAGGCGGTCATACTCCCACCAGTATCAAAAGAACAAACAGTAAGCAGAAAGCACTCATAGGGCGCATACCTCCGCCAGCCACCCATACGACCACAGTTATAAACACAAGTTTCCAAAATGCAAAAACTTCACTAAGTAACGACAATCATTAATACAGTAAAAAAAAAAAACTGACAAATATACATCCCATCGTATAATCAAAAAGACCAACACACTATTAGAAATGCTGTAGACATACCTTATTTGGGAAAACAAAAGTATCTTTAGACAGTGGGGCAACAAGTACTATGGATCACAAAAGTACGGGTGCACAGGGGGGGGGGGGGGGGCCGATGCCTACTGAAAACATTCGAACAGCTGCTGACATTACCAACGTCTCATTGTATATGAACAATGCATGTTTATAAAAACAAAACACATGATATATGTTTGCAAGAGGATATTGCTAATTAGCGATATATGCCACCTCCCGACATCAGGGCTACCAACGTGTGGTTAGACAGACATTGGTATTTCAGTGACCTTCGTTCTGAGGTCCCAGATGTTTCACGCATATTGTGCATCGATACTTTTGTGACCCATAGTAATTGCATCAACTGCGGCAGCTGACTGTAATGAGAAAATATCCCCCATCTTCACTTAGGGCTGCTGTCTGAACGTGAACTAACTTGATTCGTGCATGTATAACCCTCGTACTCTCTCTCTCTCTCTCTCTCTCTCTCTCTCTCTCTCTCTCTCTCTCTCTCTCTCTCTCTCAGTAGATTTTAAAACATTTTCTAAGTACCCCCTGGAAACCCTCCTTCAAACCACCAGGTTAAGAACCCCTGCATTAGACCAAGCGCCACCATAACAGGGCCAACGCCACAGTCTTATTACCTCCATTTCCTTTGTTATTATTGTTACATTACACTTTATGTCATCATCATCATCATCTTCGCTACTACCAATACAACTACTACAACTGCTGCTGCTGCTGCTACTACTACTACTATCTTCTTTCGTTTCCTATACTTGTTCCGTCTCAATTCCTGTTGCTATCCTCTTTCACTTCACTTTGTTATCATCATCTGTTTATCCCACTTCCTGTTGCTATCATGTTTCATCCCACATCATGCTATTATGATCTTTTTCGTTTCAGGTTCTAATTATTTTCCACAAAACTTCCTATTAGCATGATGTTTCATTCCACTTTTTATGTTTCCTCCCATTTCTTCTTTACTTGTATCACCAACTGTTTTATCATACTTCTTTTATTATCATGCCTCCTCCTACTTATTGTAATATCAGGATTTCAACTCACCTCCTGTACTTAATACTTGTGCATATAGCGAACGAGGACGTGTTTGGTTAGATTTGTAGAACGTGTGGGTTGTGTAATTAGTCAGATTTGTTTTTCTTTCAGGCTGCCCTTTCGACTGTGCTCTTCCGTCTTTTTTTTTTTTTTTTTTAAATAGCAAGGTTGCAGGCAGACCAATGAATGGAGTTGCATCAAATACTTTTAAACCTGCTGTGCCACTGTAAGTGTGTCCGTTTGTCGAAGCTTGCCGAATCATTGTCCTACTTCTGAGATGGACTACATTGAGAGAGGCAGTGGGTAGGGGAAATGGGCCCAGGTAGGAACATATGGCCATTTTGTAATTACTGGTCCATGGGGTAAACAGATCCATGAGAGAAAATAGTTCCATGTGGGTATTCAGTGTTTCCCAGTGAGAAGAAAACAGATCCCTGAGGGAAACTAGGTCCATGGAAAGAATAGGTCCCATGGGGAAAATAGATCCATGGAAGAAAATTGGTCAATAGAAAAATAGGTCCATAGTGGAAAAGAGGTCGATGTAGAAAATAGATCCATGAGGAAAATGGGCCAGCTGGGGAAACTAGGATCATGGTATGAAAGAAGTCAATGGAAGGAATTAGGTCCATAGGGAAAATAGGTTCATGGGGGAAGCAGGTCCATACAGGGAAAATTGATCCATGGAGGAAATATGTCTAAGGGGAAAGTGTGTTCATGAGAAAAATAGGTCTATATAGAAAATAGGTTCATTAACAAAAACAGGTCCATAAGGGACTATAGACCCATGATGAAATTATGTCCATAAACAAAAATAGGTCATTGAAGGAAAATATGTCGATGGAAGAACATGTCCCTGGAGAAAATAGGTGGTTGTGGGGTTGACTGCTGTGATATGTAACTGGAGGTGGGTTAATCCTTTCTTCCAGAGTAATTCTCGAGGACCATCTAAAGAACAAGGGAGCAGATTTTGGGCAAAAAAGTTTATAGCCCATGGGTCAAAAGCAACTGAACTCTTAAGAGTTTTGATTTGAATGAAATCAATCTTGCTGGAAGGACTGAGGGTCAGAAAGTGATGAAATTATTTAATGTTGTGAACAGTCGGTCAAATGTGAAGGTCACAGGGTCAGGTCAAGGTCACAAAGCCAAGTCAGCTGAAGCACTTTTGACCCAGGTATTTGAATTTGGTAATGATGAAGTAATTCGAGTCTGAGAACAATTGGTGCGAGGTCAAGGTCACAGGCCATTAGGTCGATCAAAGGCCCTGATGACGCTTGCACTATTTGAGCATTCCTTTTGATCATCTGTTTCATCCCACTTCTTGTTTTTATTGTCTGTTTCATCCCACTTCATGGCATTATTGTCTGGTTTGCCCCACCTCCTGGTATCCTGTTTCATGCACTTTCCATTATCCTGCTTAACCCTCTCACGGTCGGGACAATTCTAGTATGCTGTTACAGGTAACCTCAGATGATTTTATTGCTTATTAAGCCTGTCATGGTAGGGATAACTAATAGTAAATTTTTACCAAGGTCAGACAGTTATATATAGCGGAGAAAGAAAGAATAATTGGAGCCTTTATTAATACTGTTACTCGTGGTAGGTGTTGTTCACCATCATTCATTCACTTGATGTAGTGCTGCCTGGTTCTTCCTAAACCTTTATCATTCTGTTTATGTGTCTGCCCTCCTTCCTCCACCTTCTTCCTTTCCTTCCTGTCATTTTTAATTACTTATTTTCCCACTTCGGTTTGATCTACACTGCGTGACAAGTCTAATAATTTCCTTTATCCCAGGAAACAAAATATAATGCTGGGTGGTAACCTTGTAACTATATCATGGGGTGAAGTGGAACCTACTATAATGCTCCTGTTAACTGGGTGGAGAAATGTAAATGCGGCATCCACCCAAGAACCTAACCTCCACAATTTTCCTCACGCCTCGCTATGATGAGGCAATGTCAACTGCAGGAGATAATCGCGCGTTTCGCTGCAGTGGATGGCCATGCAGGAGCGGTTGTTTGGCCGTGGCTGATGAGTATGCCCAGCCACGCTGACTGGTGTTCATCAACAGCAGCAGCTACTATTACTACTAACAAGCCAGTAGGCGACATTGCCCAGCTCTAAGCAGACCAAGCAATACTCATTAACGTGTATAAGCATGCAAAGTTTCCTCTGATTACATCCACCCACTGTGGAGCTAGTGGACGAAGACTTGAAATTTGTGGAATGGCCCACCCAAGGTACAAATTATTGGTGGCACTGCCAGCGACCAGAACTGAGTTTCGACACAAAAGCTCATTTCTCCAGTGCAACATCCCACCCAAGAATCATGGCCCTGGCTTGATAATCTTCGGAGCCTTAGCATTTTGCGTGAGCAAGGTCAAAATTTTAGTGCTTTTCATATTTTCTGCACTTGATGACCTATGACCCCTGACCTGGCGGATGTAGATCATGCATGTACAAAGCACACTTTTAGTACCCATTAATGTCTATAAGCATGCAAAGTTTCATTCGGTCCCATCCATCTGCTGTGGAGCTACGGAACTTGAAATCTGCAGAGTGGGTCAACAGAGGTACAACTTCTAGGTGGTGCTGCCAGCGATTGGATGTGTGTTTTGACACTAAATGTCATTTTTGTATGGAGGTACTTCAGTGCAATATTCCCTCCAAGAATCATGGCCTGGCTTAATAATCTTCAGTGCCTTAGCATTTCGTGCGAGCATAGTTGTGATATTAACTATTTTAACAATTTTGCATTTGCTGACCCCTGACCCTTGACCTGGCCAACGTGGCACGTAGGTGTACGATAGAAAGTTGTAGTATTAGTCAATGTCTGTAAGCATGCAAAGTGTCATTCATTTCCATTAAGTCACTGGGGAACTAAGGGAGCAGTTTTGAAAACAGGTACTGATTGCTAGGGACACAGAGGGCAATATTTATAGGGTCGCCACTGGAAAACTAGAGGAGAGAGAGGAAAATGGAAGGCACACTTCCGATAGGGAATGACCTTAAGATTAGCATATAGAGGTCAGAGCTTTCTAGGGCCATTAGTAATGCTCAAAACGTGAAAAGTATTTTTGGCCATTGCTAGGCAATGAGTAGGAAAAGTTGTGCCAGGATTCCGACAGTTTTTGGGACTATGGCCACGGAGGGGCTAATGGTGACCATTGGAAGGCAACGAGTAGTTGCCTAGCAATGAAAACCTTGTGGTTGCAACAAGGTCATTGTATCCAGGTTTAGTTGGAATTGGTTAATTTTGAAGGGTAGAAGTGCCTGCCACAATTATACAAGACTGCTAGGGATGCTGAGGCCAATCTTTGCAGGGTTGCCACTCAAAAACTAGAGGAGAAAGGTGAAAAATCAGTGGAACACTTCTGACCTAAACAATACTTAACCCACCGAGTGCCAGCAAACTTTGGACCCTCATGAAGCTGTGATGCCAGCCAATTTTTGGCCTTTTTTTTTTTGCTTGATAGGTTAGAAATAATGAGGAAATATGGAGAACAACCATAAAAGTACTCACAGAAGCCATTTAGATAGATTTTGAGGTCGATTCTCCCTGACCAGGCGTCTGAAAATCGGAGTGACGTCTATAGACTTTATCGGCTGCCTTTGACACCCATTGAGTTGAGGTAGGAGATTTTCATTTTCTTCATCAGTAGCTATGCTGTTTGAGCCAAAAACACTTTTGTTGGATATATAGATGATATAGATAGGCCTAGAGAGGCCTAGTATGGTACGGGAATATCCCAGCTTAATTTGAATTTTCGAATTTTGGCAGATAAATAAAACTGCAGACTTACACGTACATCAGTGGCACTGTCTGCGCATATAGGGGTCAACGTACATGTAAGTCATTGGCACGGGGCGGGTAAAAGAAGTCAGAGCTATCTATGCCCATTAGTAATGCTTCTGCATCTCAATATGTGAAAGGTATGATAAAAGCGTTTTGGGGGGCATTGCTTTCTATGACCATTACTAATGCTTCTACAGCTCAAAACGTGAAAAGTAAAAAAAAAAAAAAGTTTATTTTCGGCTGTTGCTATGCATCGGGTAGTTGCCTTGCAAGCAAAGCCATATAGACACAATTAGGTCATAGGCTGGTCATTGTGTCTAGGTTTGGTCGGAATTGGTTTATTCTAAAATATAGAAATGCCTGCCACAATTACACAAGAAAGAGGGAATACAAGAAAGAAAGAAAATGCTACCAACAATAAGGGCACCATGGAGCTGGCCAAAAGAAAGACCAAAAAAAAGAAACCAAGCAAGATAATGCTACTAACAATAAGGGCAGCATGAGCTGGCTAATAGTTTCATGATGTGGAAAACCCTAGTACTGTATTCTTGTCACGAATTTTCTACATCGTGAAATTATATATTGTAAATCGTGACATCGAGTGATTTTGCGGAAGTGACGAATAGTTCTGAAGTCCGTGAGAATTTGCCATTCTCTCAACCGTCCACTCATGTACTTGTATTTGCATCAGATTTTCAAAACTTTCGTCATTCTTTCGCGAGTGATCATGACATCGAGTGATTTTGTGGGAGCGACGAATAGTTCTGAAGTCCGTGAGAATTAGCCATTCTCTCAACCGTCCACTCATGTACTTGTATTTGCATAAGATTTTCAAAACTTTCGTCATTCTTTCGCGAGTGATTGTCTTTATGTACAGACAATGAATTCCTCTGAGCAATAATTTCTGAATTATCGCTTCTGCCTCCCTGGCCGTTACTTCGCCGCGCCTCTTTCACACGTCCCTTGCGTCGGACACTCAAAAACACAGTCAGTCGTCAAACGATAGTCTCGGAGTGTAGTGCGCTGTGCGTAAGCTCGAGCGGGTCTCTTTTCTTAGCGATTTCAGGTCTCAGCTGTATTGGCGTGTATTCCTGAAGCTCCCACCAGCCTGATGATCGACTGTATTAGTGACGGTCTCATCCATACCGATTAGTATTTTCTTTTGTTTTTCCTAGGCTTAAGGTTTTGGTTATTTAGCTATTTGTCTGAGTGTCTGAGTGAGTGCATTTCCCTTTCTTTGATTTGAATTGATTCTTGTAACATAAATTTATTTTCTTTTATTCAATAAAA
Source organism: Birgus latro (assembly GCA_018397915.1). Taxonomy (NCBI): domain Eukaryota; kingdom Metazoa; phylum Arthropoda; class Malacostraca; order Decapoda; family Coenobitidae; genus Birgus; species Birgus latro. The sequence goes on along the minus strand of JAGKTI010017293.1, from coordinate 3,135 downwards.
TTACAGTTCGTTTTCTTGAGCTTTGTTAAATGTAAAAGTCGTGTTTGATTTCCCCACATATTTAGTACACTTTTGCTACTCCACGTTAGCACAACTCCTTATATTAATCACGACTGGTACTTAGGCCAGCTTTTGGTATTAATTCTTAAATCCGTTGTGCTAGCTAGGAGTTTGGCTCAGCCAAGATCCTGTTTATTATTATTATTATTATTTTTTGAATGTTAAGGGGAGAAACTAACTTTCTCAGAGGCCAACGGTACAATAATACATCCTACTTGAGCGTTTAGTCTCTGCTGTGTACTGTTGAGAAAGCCTACTGTATAAATTCTCGACTCTAGAGAATTGGCAAAGTAAGCCGGCATAAAAGTGAAATCGCTACTTGATTTCACGAATCGATTCTCTCGTGGTAATCGACTCGATAGTTGTTCTTAGCACACATAGCTATACATTGTATACTTTGTTATACATATTTCATTTTCCCCCTGACATCTGGCGACCTCACCAGGATATAAACTTCTAGCTTGAAATTATTACCGAATCTCTCACTCACTCTTACTTAGGTAGACTGCTGCACACCAGCCAGCATATCAGTCTCAGTTTTCACTCAGTCTCAATCTGAGCATGATGGATGCTAAGTCTGGGAAGCAATCTCAGACTGAACCCCAGCATCAAGGCCATTCTCAGAATAATGGTCATGGTCCAAACAAATGGCAGAAGGACCAGGGGCAGAATACACAGAAACCTGACTGGAAGAGGTACAAGCAGTACCCTAACCAGCAGCAGTACCCTAAGCAGCAGCAGTATCAGCCACACAATCGATAACCGGGACAAACCTTTTCAGCACCAGCCCCAGTGTATCGGAGGCAGGAGGCAAACGCAGCCTTCATTCCCCAACAGGCCCACGATGGTGCCGTTCCCACCAGCACAGGTCCTCCTTCACAGTTCACTAGTCCCCCTCAGATGGTGAACTCTCCTCCACAGGCCGTCAGAGCTCCTGCTCCCCAAATGGTGAGTACAACTCCTCATGCACCTAGTCAAAGTACGACTCCTCGTGCACCTAGTTCGGGTACGACCCCTAAGGCATATAGTCCTGTCACGTTTGAAGAGTAGAGCACCATGCAGCCTTATCAATGGCTGGCCGCTTCCCCCACAGGCCCTCCCACAGGTAACAATGCCTTCCTTGTTCAGCCAGGGTTTGTGGGAGGTGTTCCTGTTAATGTTCTGTGCGACAATGGTTCCTCAGGTTGCACTGTCAGGCTGAGTCTTGTTCATCCTGAAGAATATACAGGCAGACAGGTTCAAGCTCAGCTTATTGACGGATCAGTGAGATTGTTCCCTGAGGCACGTATCCAAGTAGCATCTCCCTTTTACACAGGTTCAACAGTTGCAGTCGTCATGCAAGAACCTATGTTTGACCTCATTATAGGTAACATACCAGGTGCCAAGTACAGTTGCACCGTAGATGTCACTACTCAGACTTCGGTTGCACGAGCCATGGCCAAGGCTCCAAACTGTGTCACCCCGGTGGCCATTGCATTGCTGCAAGATCTAATTTGTAGTCAAGATGTTGTCCAAGAACATCAATCTGACCCGACTCTTGTTTTTGTGTGGAAGAAACAAGAGGGTAAATTGACCAAGTATTCACGGGGTGGACGAGCCAGGTTCCTTCGCAAACAAGGACGGCTCTACCGTGAGTCACGAACACTCGAGGGCGAGGTTCGACTGCAGTTTGTCATTCCCGCGAACTACCGCCAAGCAGTGTTAGAAAGGGGTCATTGTTCAGCATCAGGAGGTCATATGGGCAAAAAGAAAACCCAAGGCCGTATCCGTGCTGACTTTTTATGGCCAGGAATGGGACAGGAAATAGATAGTTTTGTGCACTCCTGTAATGTGTGTCGACGTACCACCATTCAGGAAAGTTTCCTCCCTGCGCCGTTTGAATCCACTCCCATAATCTCTGAGTCATGTGAGAGAGAGGGCAGTGGTAACGTGGGTGCAGACCTGACGTCTCGCCCATTGGCCCAACAGGACATAATATGTCTAGGGTCTGTACATACATATGTACTGTAGCTCATAAGAGCACAGTCACGGCGATCCCAACCAAGGACACCGAGGACAAATGGCCAGTCGCGGCGATCCCAACCGAGGACACCGACAACGAGCCCTTATTAGTCGTAAGCGTAGGGCTTTTACATATTGTATGTACCGTAGATTAAGGGGGAAGTTCGAGACCCCCGCAGAGGCAATCTGAGGCTGTGTTTGAATTACCTTGTGGTGTGTCTCGAGCTGTGGGCTTCTCTGAGGATTCCCGGAGAATACACAAAATCCACATGAGTGTTCACACCCACGCAGGGTGTTAAAATGTGACCTGCTCAAGTTTGCATAGGGATTCTCGACTTACCTTTATTCGTTATAAGTGCATAGTCACGGCGATCCCAACCGAGGACACCAGTGACAAATGGGCAGTCGCGGCGATCCCAACCGCGGACACCGACGACGAGCCCTTTGTAGAAATAAGTGTAGTTATAAGTGTGCAGTTACGGCGATCCCAACCGAGGACACCGATGACAAACGGGCAGTTGCAGTGATCCCAACCGCGGACACTGACGAAGAGCCCTTTGTTATAGTAAGTATAGCTATAAGTGTGCAGTCATGGCGATCCCATCCGAGGACACCGAGGACAAACGGGCAGTCGCGGCGATCCCAGCCAAGGACACCGATGATGAGCCCCTTTATTAGCCATAAGCATAGGTTATAAAGGGCAACTATTAAGAAAATAACGGTGCCCTCATATGTACGAATCTTGCTGTCAATTGATTTTCAGCTAAAGTGTACTTTCTGTTGTGTATGGATTGACTGCTAGGTGAATGGACTTGCAATTTAGTACAAATTGTCACATTGACATTATTGATGCTCCACCTTGACTCATTCCACAGGTGCGGTTGGTGGGTGAAGCAGATGTCCAGGTCCATTGATTGTCTCTGCTGCACGCTGCCACCTCTTCTCCCCTGCCCTCGTCGCCTTTATTATTGCATTAATTTGTATTATTATTGCCTTACACGTAGGTACAGTTGCACTGCAGCTGTTGCACCTGCACCGTGTATCACATACACCACGCTACATAACAATTAGTTG
>JAGKTI010017292.1:0-18638 GCA_018397915.1 Birgus latro | reverse complement strand
CCTCACCTATCATTTCATCCACAGCCCCAGTCATCTCCTTACATCATTCCTCACCTATCATTTCATCCATCACCTCAGTCATCTCCTAACATCTCCATCCGCTGCCTTGGTCATCTCCTCCTTCCCCTTCGTATCTTCATTACTGTGTTTTCCTCCTCTTTTCGGATCATTAAAATTTTCTTCCATTTATCCTTTATGTTTTTGTTGTTTCCAAGGTCTTTCTTCTCGCTACACCTTCCCTCACCCGGAATTTCATCCTCCTCTCCAGTCTTCTTCTCCTGCTTGCTTTTCCTGTCTTCATTAGTGCCTGTTCTTTTCCTGTTTCTCCCTCGCCTATGTTCCTTTTGACTCTTTCCCCTCTCCCTTGTCTGCTTCCTCTGTCATTTCATTTCAGTTTCTTCACCTGTCATTTCCGCCTTTTTCCCTCCTCTGTCATTTTCTCCTCCCTTCTTTTTCTTTTCCTCATATCCTGTTTATTCCCTTTCTCCCTCTTCTCCCTTATTTTGTGTTTCTTTAACCACCATTTCATCCCATAGCACAGATTCCTCCTCCTTCTCATTCACTTCTGTCTTTGTGCCTGTCATTCCTCGGTCTTCATTCTCCCCATTTCTTATTGGTCTTTCCCCTTTCTCTCCTCTTATCCTTATTTTTGTGTTTGTCTTTACATTATGTCTCCCCTCACCTATCATTTCTTCCCCTGCCCCAGACTCCTCTTCCCTCCGTTTTTGTCTTTATTAGTGGATGTATCTTTCTTTTTCCTCTCTTCAGTCTTGCTTATTTTCTCCTTGTTTTCCTTACCCCTTATATTTTCCCTGTTTTTGTGGTCATTCTTCGCATTACACCTCCCTTCATCCACCATTCGAGCTTCAGACTTAACTCTCTTCTCCTTCACTTTCCTGTCTTCATTCGTGCCTGTATCTTTCCAATCTCTGTATCTTTCCAGTCTCTCCTGTTTTTTTTTTCCAACTGTGTCCCCCAGTTTTTTTCTTATATTTCTTTACATTACATCTTCCCTCTCTTATGCCATATCCTTCCCTTCTCCTCCGTTCGTTCTTGTCCTTATTTGTGTCGGAGTTTTTCTTCATTTCCCTCTTCTATTTTTCATATCTTGTGTTTCTTTTCTCACTTATTGAATTCCCTGTCTTTGCCTTCCACATTCCCCTCTTTACATCCCCTGTTACCTGTCATTTCATCCCTTACCCAGGTCTTCCCCTCCCTCACATTCCTGTCTTCATTAGTGTCTATCATCAGTATATAGTATCTCTCTTCAGTCTCCCTTACAAATTTTCTCTCTCTCTTACACTGCCATTCCATCCCCAGCATATTCCCCTCCATCCTCCCATTCTTTTCACCATCAGTACCTGGATCATCCCACTGTCTCCTTTTTTTTTTGTTTCTTTCGTTTTTCTCTCCTATTTTCATTTTCTTTTCTTTACATTTGATTTTTCGTCACATGCAATTTCTTCCCCATCCCTAGTCTCCATATCCTTCCCTTTGCTGTGTTACCTGGCTTCTTTAAGTTCTCTTTATCTCCCACTCTCTGTCCCTTATTTTGTGCATCTTTTCTCTCCTTTCGTAATCACCTTTACTTTCCATTTTCATTTTCCTACCTTCATTAGTACGTACCTTCCCTTTATATCTCTCTTGTCTTCCTTGTTTTGTTTCAGTTTCCTTTATCCCTTTTCTGACCATACTTTTGTTGCTTTCCTTACACTCCATTTTCACCTGAAGCCTAGTCTTCTTTTTCATCTTCTTCCATTTCCTCTCTTCATTAGTGTCTGTATCATTATCTTCTCTCACATTTTGCTTTTATTTCATCACGTATGATTTCATCAACTCGATTAGTGTTCTGTCTGTTCCTGTCTTCGTTAGCTGGCAATCCTTAATTATTCCCTCCGTTATATTTTTTGTTCCCTTAGGTTATATATTTCATACACATTTTTTTCCTTTTCTTCCCGTGTCATATATATCCTTTGTATAACTCATCTGGCTTTCAACTTTCTTTCCATGTTATTATCTATCTCTTTCTCTCTTATTGTATTTGAACTAACCATTCAGTCTTCAATTTTTCCGTCTGCTTTTTTACTTAAACTCATATTTTATTTTCTCTTCTTCCTTCAGTCCCTTCCTCTCATATTCGTCTTTATCCATTTCATTTCCTGCCTTAATCTTTACACATCCTCCTTCATTACTCATTCCTCCCTCTTTACCCTTGCCCCTTTGCACTTCCTTTGCTCCTAACTCAGTGTCTTTCCTCCCTCACGCAAATTTACTCCCTTCTCTAACCTTCTTTTGCTGTTTCCTCCTCCTTAACTCTCCCCCTTGTTCTGCTTCGTTTTTCATATTTTTCTCTTTTCCTTTTTTAAGCTGTTACACTCTTTGTCTTCCACCCCATACTTTTAACAACTCATTTTATTCCTGTAACAGTTTTTATATTATCTCCTCCCATGTGTATTTTTTTCCCTCTCACCTTTCCTGACTAAATCATGCCTTTTCCCAGATTTTTTCCTGCCCATCCTGATCACCCTTTTCCCATTTCGTATTTTTACACGACCCTATTTTCTCTTTTGCCTCCTCCTTCGCCCGCCTTCTCTCCCTCTTAAGCACCACCTACCTTTGCCTTATGCCTTTTCATCTCTTCATTTTGCCTCAATTTTCCTACTTGCTTAACATCCACATTCTTTATTGCCTTCCTTTATTCTGATTGTTTTACATTCCAAGTTCTCGTTTACCATCTATTTAGACTTTCTTTTCACCTCTGTCCCGCTCCTCTTCAGTCATCCCTCATCCCATTTCAGTCATACATATACTACCGCTTCTCCCTCTGCCACCACACCCTTGTCTCACTTTCCTGCCATCCTTCTTCATCCCTCTACCATCCCTCCTCACTCCTCTACCATCCCTCCTCACTCCTCTACCATCCCTCCTCAATCTTCTTCCACAGCTCCTCTCTGCCTCTACCTCTCCTCACCTTACCTTACCCCTTTCCACCCCATCCTTCTCGTCTACCATCCCTCCTCACTTCTCTACCATCCTTTCTCCCTCTTCTACCACCCCCTCCTCTCTACTACCCCTTCGTCTCTACCACCACCCCTCTTTCTTCCTGTTCCTCTCCTCACCTTACCCCCTTTCACCCCATTCTTCCCACCTTCTCACTCTGTTAAATTCACGTACTCTGTCATTATCTTCCTTACCTCTCCTCGCTTCATTCCCCCTTACCCTCTGTTTTCTTTGCAGTTATATCCCTTCCCCTACTTCCCTAAAAAGTTATTGCGATTGATATTCCATTTCTCTCTTACTTCCTGTTTCCTTTATTCCCTTCTTCATTTTCCTCCTCCTTATGTTCTTCATATTATTCCTTACTTCTCCTCTCCCCTCTCCCACCACGTGCTGTGTATCTCCTCCCTCTTCACCTGCTTTCCTCCCTCCTCCTCAGGGAGTTGGATGATCAAGGGAGGAAAGGGGAGCTAGACGAATGCGAAGTGAGTGAGAGAGAGAGAGAGAATATAATTATGTGAGAAGGGAGAGAGTATGCTACCCAGGTATTCCCTGCGGGTAGCCAAATGAACAAGAGGAAGAGACCGGGAACCATACAAACAAATCAGGTTAATGTAGCACAGGTAACTCCAGGTCCACTCATATCCATCCAGGGTAACTTGGATTCATTCAGATCTGTTTATTTAATTTTAGTTCCAGATAGGGAATTTCAGCTCTGTTCACATCAACCGAGGCTAGCTTAGATGCGCTGTCGTAGCTCTAGTTTATTTGAGCAAATTGAGACAGAAGATCAGATCAGGCCTACTCTTGTGAGGATAATCAGATCCATCAGATCGATGCAGTAATTTTCAAAATGCGGCGAATTAGGTTCTGCAGTTTCTTGCAGGTCTCTTCATTGGTCATTAGATCACGTCATATCAAGAAGGATTCATTCAGCCCGTGCTTACAATTGTTGCGTTTGCCAAAAATCGACGCTGGTGGTGCAATAATTTTCCAGTTCAATCCACTGTCAAGTCTTTCCGGTTTGTTTACATGCATTCAGATCATTACAGACAGAATCAGATGATGCCCATGAAGGAGTCTGCCTAAAATTAGAGTTATCAGTGCAATGGATTTTCGATTTGCATATTTCGGAAGTATTATTTTTAAGCCATCCTCCTACAGACCAGTTGCACTATGGTACTTCCTCCCATTTTGCTGAAGGGAGTATTTTTTGTGAAGACCTACATTGTACGTTGACAAATAAAGTGTCAAAGTTTTCCTGTAGAAACTCGAAACCGGCGCAAAAAGTGGGGATTGTGGGATGTAGTGTGATGGGGTGGATGGAGTGACGAGTGATGGGGCTGAGTATATCCTGTGAAGACGGGCGCTCGAAGAAGGTGGTTCTATCGTTAGGAGGTAATTTATAAATTCTCAGTGCCGATGGAACCGGGAAGGAAAAGTTGGGTAAGTGGAAAGGAGTGGACGGGAGAGTGGGATGGTGGTAGGCACTGGGAATGGGCTGGAGTAGTATACTTCTCATTATTAGTTGATAGTGTAATGCGTGAAGGTGGGTATTGTAGGATGAACTGTGTGAACGTGATGGAAGTTAGTTTTCTTCTGAGAAGAAAAGGAACAAGGAAATTTCCTCACGCCGGTCTCATATACCGGTAACAGGTATATCACAAGTAACAAACTAATGCAATTTCCCCCCCCCCCTAATCGGAGGAAGGAATATGATATGCAAATGTGTGAAAAGTTATGAAATTTTATGAAGTGTAAGGGAAGCTCTTGAGTGTAGGGAGGGGTTTCTGTCCGATGAAAATACTATCTGGATGGGAACCAGTGCATGGGGAATGATTTAATATTATGGTGGGTTTACGTGAAATTATATGTTTTTACCATTCTTTCATTATTTTGTTTATTGATGGCCGGTGAAGGGGGTCAGTGGTAGGGTAAGTGGGAGAGGAGCACGAGACTGGGAAGTGAGCCTGTTGCGGTTAATAAGTGAAGCAGTCCACAATATTCAGCAACATTAGTGAGTCAGAGATCAAGGGAGAAGAGGAAATGGAGTATAAGTGAACTCTAGTGATGAAATACTGTAGCGAGGCAAGGCATGACATTGGAAACAAATTTCAGTGGACGGGATTGTAAAAGAAAAATTACTTTGGATGTGTAAAAAAAAGAACGTAGCGGCAGAGGTATGTGAAGGGCCTGAAGTGATTCATGTGGTTTGTGAAATGATTAAGATGAGTATTCTGGAAAGAACAGTGGTGCGAGTTGCATTTGATTATTTATACAATAGATGAAATATTAGAAAGTGTCTAAGTATTACCATCTGTTTGCGGTTAGGTGCATGGGCGTAGTATAAAATAGATACGGGGTAAATTTGATATAAATACTGTAGAGTATCGCGGATGGGCTGACCAGGACGTCCTATACAATAGTGTTATGGTCATACGGGGGAAACGAGGAACGAAGAGATTTTTGGAGAATAAACACATCTGAAGTGAAGGGAGCGAGGAAGATTGGAAGACAGTTTCATCTAAAATTGTTAAATGAAAACGTATTTCAAATAGCGAAGGATAGCCTGAGAGTGAAAGATGTGTAGGATATACAGCGGAGTAAAGTGGAAGGAACTGGAAGACGGAAAGTTTTGAGTGAAGAAGCCCCAACCAGCAGTGAAGCGATCGAGTTAAACCGCTGTGACTAATGAGCCCTGACTGGATATTAAAAACATAAGAGAGGACATGCAGGACAATCTGTGTGAGTGTGAGAAAACGAGAATTATAACGCTCTTCTTGCTTGGGGACACCACAGCTCGAAGGCGGATTTAAGTGAGAGCAAGAATGAAAAGCCGGATGAGTACCGTATACTGCAACTTATAAACTGCTTCAGCACAGCAGGTTTTTAGGTATGTTAGTTATGTATTTTGTATCCGCTTCAGATTTTTTCCCTCCGGAGGTGGTCAGATTTAGCATTCATTAGCCACTACTGAAAAAGTTTTCTGCTAAGCTGAACAAAATTGTCAGGGTCTAGCATGACGACCTTAAAAGACATCGTTGTAGTGACGGAGTTTAGAGACGGAACCATATAACCAAAGACAAAAGGAAAGGAAATAACATGAAAGTAAACGACATAGCCAGAATCATCAGACGATTAGGACACGAGAGAAAAATCAGAGCCTGAGAAGCAAATGTGTAATTAAAGTTTTCAGGGACCCGAACAAGAATGAGGGAAGCTTAATTTCATTCTGCTTTTTGTTCTACCCTGGCTAAAAAATGCCGAACATCATAGGGCAAAATTATCCTGCAATTTCTTTTATCTGAAGCTCGATCTGACAATGACACGAAAGCTCTCCTAGTTTTCTTTTTTCTTTTTCTGGCATAATAACACAATTTATAGTCTCCATGGATTTTTATACAACGCACGAGTGTTAATGACCCCCGGAAAATTTTAATGAAAATAATTATGCAAAATTTAAGACAGCGGGCGCGGGGAGGGGATAATTAAAAGTGGGAAAAAATCAGGGTCCGTGACGAAGGGAGGAGAAGGTTTAGTGAGGATGAGAGGGAGGGAAAGAGAGGGGGAGGACAGGAGAAAAGAGGGAACAAGTGGAAATATTTGAGGACGTTAGAAGAATGCGATGGAGGGGACGGAAAAGGGAGAGAGAAGGGAGGTTAGAGAAGGGAAGGTTGGAGAGTATGAAGAAGTGACGCATAAGAAAAAGGAAAAAGAAGGAAGAGAGCAAGTTATTGAAGGAAGTAAAATGGATGTAAGAGAAGGGAGCAAACTGGAAAGGAGGGAAAAGGTGATGAAAGAACATGTAATGAACTAAAAGGAATAGGGACGACAGGCAAATGTGAAGGTATGGTAGAGTTTATCTCATGAGAATCTGAATAAGAGTATTGGACAGAGGACATAACTCATGATGCAGAAACACAGGATACATAAAGGAGAGAAAACTAGGGAAGGAGTTAGATGTAAGGGAGAGAAAAAAGGATGAGAGCAGGGAAGAGAATGAGGGGGTGGAAGGGAGAGGGAAAAGAGGAGATTAGGGAAGGGAAGAAAGGGATGGATTGGAGAGGAACAGGAGAGTGAAAAGAGAGAAATGAGAGGAAAAGACCTTAGGATGTACAGAGAGAGAGGAGATAGAAAAGAAAGAGGGTGTAGGAACTGCAGAGAATATTTGAGGATAACAGGAAAATGCGAAGGTGTAGTAAAGTATATCTGATGAGGCTGTGAACAGAAGTGACAGAGGAGATAATTGATGATATATACGTGATACATAAAAGAACAATGGACGCTACACAAAAATGGGACTGGCATGACGAACTTAACTGTAACCCGTGGACAGAAAAGTAATGGCAGTGTATTAGCTTTTTTTAATGGGTAAGTGGCATGGATTGTAAAATATAACGGTGATAGCAGGTGGTCTGGAGGAGAGATATATATGGCGATAATGGGAAGAAGCGGCCAGTTGACAAAAAATCTGTTAAAAAGGACTGTAATCTTTCACAGTTTCCTTAATTGCTTAGATGAAATGATTATTACTGGTTGTTTATGCTTGATATAATTAGACGATTATATTCGACTTTGAAGAAACCCCTCGTAGTGCAAGGGGTCAGAAAATTAATGCTCTCCATTAATCGGTCCCATGTGTCTCATTTCATCCTCCTTGGTAAACTGAGATGGGAAATATCATCATCATCATCATCATCATCATCATCATCATCATCATCATCATCATATCATCATTATCATCATCATCATCATCATCATCATATCCCTGCCATCCTCATCATTTTATCAGCAGCAGCACCGTCATATAGTCATCTTCATCGTCACCATCATCGTTAATGACCATAATCATAATCATTACAGCAGCTTAATTATCCCACTAATCCCTCGTGTGGGTAAGATCCAGTATAAAGAATTTTTTTTCCACGGAAGAATAAGTTTTCAATGAAGTGGGATGGAAAACAAGTAAGGATGAATTTAAAAGACGGGGGAGGAACAGGATGATGAAGAGAAGAAAGAGTACGGTAGATTACGAGACTGAAACGAATAGGAAGAATGATATAGAAGGCGATAGGATGGGAAGGAGTGAGAAGAAGGGTGACAGTCATAATGTTAGATAGAACTAAAACGGACGGAAAGGATGAGTGGGACTTTCAAAGAGAAAAACAAGATAGTGGGCAGAGAAAGTCAGAGTAGTTAGGCAAGGAGAGGCAAGATGTGATCACTTGGGAGAGAGAGAGTCCTGTTAAGAAGGAAGAAAGAAGTGAGAGGAAATGAGGAATATAAGAAAAAAAGAGTAGAAAAAAATGAAAACAATCGCTAAAAATAATGGATACAAAGTGTTTACCTGTATATAAACTGAACAGAGAAAAGGAAAGTAAAATATTATCAGTTTGGATGTGGGAATGAGCGAAAAGGAAAGACGAAAGAGAGGAAGTAAAGAAGTGCGAAATAAGAAGGGATGTGGAAAAACAGGAAGGAAAAAGCGAGTTCCCTAATCCATTTATTCAGCTCCGTTTATCAAGAGGATCCAGGGGCCAGATTTCTCACTCCTTTTTATCCTCTTCCCTCTCCCTCTTTTACCCTCTTTATCCACCTTTCCCTCTCCTTCTTCCCCTTTTTCTCCCCTTCTTTTTCACTAGTCTTCTTTCCCTTTTCATTGTACAAGTCCTTCCCCTCCCCTTTTATTTTTTATTTTCTTTGTTCACCTTTCTTTTTCCTCCACTTGTCCTCTTCCTCTTTCTCCATGTTTCTTCTTTCCCCCTTTTCCTCTTTATTTTTTTCTTAACCTTCCTTCTTTCCCATTCTCTTTTCTTTTTACCTTTGCCTTTAATTCATATTTTCCTTCTTTCTTCTATCTTCTTTGCCCACAGTTTCTTCTTTGCCATTATTCACTTTTTCTTCTCCTCATTCTTAACCTTTCTTCTTTCCTGTTTATCTCGTCCTTCTTGAATTACCTCTTCATCTTTATTTTTTCTTATTTGATTTTTTCCCCTCACTTTCCTCGCCTTAATTATCCTTCTCCCCTCATTCTTTTACCAACTTTCATAACATTTTTTCCTTCATCCTCCCATCGTCACCAACTTTCTCCATGTCTTTCCAGAATTTTCATCGCTCGTTTTCCATGTTCTTTTTCTCTCAAATTCTTTTTTCCTTTCTTAGTCTACTTTTTTCTTGTTCGTCTTTCTTTTTCCTGCTCATTTTCTCATTCAGCCCATTCAGTTTTTACAGCGGGATTCTTGGTTAAGCTGATGACTTTTTTCCTCTATTCTTCTATAAGCATTTTTCCATATAATTTTCCTTTACTATATTCTTATAACTTCCTCGTGTCCCCTTGAATTCGAAGACGTCGTTTCCGGTCTTGTTTAAGCCAATTTTCGACAGTTTTATTCTTATTAGGGGATCTCCTCACAGTCACCTGGTTAGAGAAGTTATAACCATCACCTGTAGTACGAAAAGTTTCTCTTGAGCTGAGTAAAATTGTCTGAAGATAGCAGTAATAAAATGCTAAAGTCGTTGAACTATTTTTTTTTCTTTTTCCTGTTCTGCATCCGTCTTTCATTTCCTCGACTAATTCACGTTCCCATCATTGTTTCCGATGTTCTTAATTATATTCATTTACTGTGTCTTCTGATTTTACTTTTTACGTTTTCTCAATTTTTCGTAGTCGTCAGCCTCCGTTGTATAGTCTCTCTTCCTCCTTATCTTTTTATGTCCTTTCCGACCTTTCCTAAATTATCTTCCCTCACGTTACTTATTTCTCATTTTCTTAATACCCCGGCGAATCACTTTTTTTTTTCCCTCACTTTCCTCGCCTTCATTATCCTTCTCCCCTCATTCTTTTACCAACTTTCATAACATTTTTTCCTTCATCCTCCCATCATCACCAACTTTCTCCATGTCTTTCCAGAATTTTCATCGCTCGTTTTCCATGTTCTTTTTCTCTCAAATTCTTTTTTTCCTTTCGTAGTCTACTTTTTTCTTGTTCGTCTTTCTTTTTCCTGCTCATTTTCTCATTCAGTCCATTCAGTTTTTACAGCGGGATTCTTGGTTAAGCTGATGACTGTTTTCCTCTATTCTTCTATAAACATTTTTCCGTATAATTTTCCTTTTCTATACTCTTCCTTACTTCCTCATGTCCCCTTGAATTCGAAGACGTCGTTTCCGGTATTGTTTAAGCCAATTTTCGACAGTTTTATTCGTATTAGGGGATCTCCTCATAGTCATCTGGTTAATGAGGTTATAACTATCACTTATAGTTCGAAATGTTTCTCTTGAGCTAAGTAAAATTGTCTGAAAATAGTAATAATAAAGTGCTACAGACTTTGAGCTGTTTTTTCTTTCTCCGGTTCATCGTCTGTTTTTCTTTTCGTCGACTATTTCATGTTCACATCATTGTTTCCGATGTTCTTATAGTCATTCAGTGTGTCTTCTAATTTTGCTTCTTACATTTTCTCAATTATTCTTCGTCGTCAGCCTCTGTTGTATAGTCTCTCATCCTCCTTATCTTTTCATGTCCTTTTCCACCTTTCCTAAAGTATCTTCCTTCACGTTACTTATTTCTCATTTTCTTATACCCCGGCGAATAACTCAGAAAGGTTTTATTCGATTTTAACGGAACTTGGCGGAAGGATGGAGGGACAGCTTGTATAGAAAACTGTTGTTAAAAAAAAAAGGTCAGAGGTCAGGGTCACAGGTCTAGGTCAAACGCTGACCCAGGAAAATCAGCTTCAACATTTTTGGTCAATTCTGGGTAAACTTGGGGGAAAGGCATATGGTGAGAGTAGAATGTGTCGATTCAGAGTTTAGAACAAACACTCAAAGGTAAAGGTCGCAGGGCGAGGTCAAAGTTTTACCCGAGCGTATGATTTGTGAATAACCTACACAGTTTTAGTCCGATCTTAGCCAAATTTGGTATAATCGTTGAGGGTCAGGCTAGCATCAAACTCATTGTTTCTTAGAATAGTGGATCAAAAGTCCAGGTCACACGGCAAAGTCAGCTTCAGAGTTTTTTTTATCCGATTCAGATCAAACTTTGGAACGGTTAAGGATGGTACAAGAATAAAAGAACTTTATTTTTAAAACAATCAGTCAAAGGTCAAGGTCAGGGGGAAAAGTCAAAGGCAGCGATTGCAAGGTAAGTTCAAGTCAGACAGTTCTGATCTGATTTGAACTAAACTTAGTGAAAGGGTTTAGGATCAAACAAGAACTAAGGGATTAAATTTTGCGAAGTCGATAAAATGTCAAGGTCACAAGACAGGGCCAAAGTTTGACCTGTGTGTCTGTGTGTAAACTAAGCAACTAAAACAATTTTGATCTGATTTGGATCAAACTTAGTGTACTAGTTGAATCACCGAAAAGATTAGCCTAATGTTGTAAAAAGAAAGGTCAATAGGCGAGGTCGTCTTAAACAGATTTTACCCCGTGTACACTAAACTTTGTGGAAGGGTTCAAGTCAAATAAGGTTAAGAGTCTCGTATTTAATGGTCAAGGTCACATTGGAAGGTCAGCGGCCAGTCACTTAGGAAAGTCCGCTCAAACAGTGTTTTTTTAATCTGAATCAAAGTTGGCGGAAGAGTTGACGGTTAGGCAGGAATAAGGAAATTCGTTTTTGATATTAATAAATATGTTGAAGGTCAAGTCACAGAGCGATATTTGCCCCTTCGACTAGTTGGTGGTTGCGGGTGTTGCACTTTGTGAGTCTTGTTGTTTTTTTTATTTTTATTTTGATTCTCGGGCTCACCATCCTCCTTCTTCTTTATCATCAAGTTGTGTCTTCGTCCACTTTTGTGTGTCTGTTATATAGATGCTCGGCCATAATGTTGGTATTTGGTTATATGTTATATCCAGTTTGCGTACCATGTTGCATATAGATTTTTTTCTTCTTCTTCACCTACACTGGATATTTCCTTTCTAACTCTTTCAGTACGGACATTGTTTTTTTGTTTTTTTTTTTTTCTCGTTCGTACTATCACCAGACGATTTTACTTAACCTGGGGAGATCTCTTGTTGTGGAAAGTTTAACAAAGGCAGTGTCAAAACCCTCCTGTTAGAATAGTCTCTTACGCCACATAAAACTGTCTGGAGGCAGTAGGAAAAAAAATCAAAAGGACGTCATTGTGTTGAAATGATTAAACACCCCATTCTGTAACTTTCTTTTCCATGTCTTTATCATCATCGTCTTCATCATCATCATCATCGCTTTTTATAAATGGGATAAGTCGGATGCAGTGACAAAAAGGAAAGCAAATATCACCGTAGAAACTACAGTAGCTAAAGAATACGTAGTTGTTGTTGTGTAATCCCGGTCTTTCTGTCCGAGCCAACCAGTCAACCGCAGGCAAGCAATCGTCATTCATGCCTTCGAATTTGTCACTTGTCTTTAGCTTTCCGTCTTTCTTCCTTTTTTTTTTTTTTTTTAATACATCTTGGCTCTTCCTTATCGTTAACTTTTTATATTCCTGAAAGGACTGAGAGGGGGAGTGGAAATGATACCCCTGTTTTCACTATTCGGAGGATTAAAAAGGTTGGATAGTAAATTTCTTGTCATTTTCAGTTTGATGATATGAATTTTACCATGCTTAGTAAAATGATCATTGCCTAATAAAGCTTAAGGCCAATAAGATAGACAGAAACTCTTTATCAGCTGTACCATTTTCTTCCTAGGTACGGTATGTAATTCCGACAAAATGCTACTTCTCCCTGTTTGCCCGTACGGGTTATGATCGGTGGATCTGAAGGATTGGGAAGAGATTTCAGATACACTTATGCTCTACATTTTTTTTTTTACGTGTATAGGAGTACCCTCATCATCATCGTCGTCGTTGTCGTTGCCATCGTCGTCGCTATTATTTTAACCCCCATTTCCACCTACATGAGGTAGGGATCCTGAGACAGGAGCATGAAAGCACAAAGTTAGGAGAAATGTCAGCATAACGTGCAGTAAATGTTGGCCACACATCCATCCGCCCATCAGTGAGACCTTTGAAATCCGTGACTCTACCCAACAAGCCAAACTTTTCACACAAATTTGCGTTTCATAATCCATGTGTGACAGAGCTATTCTGACGGCTGCCAGGCTTAAAAAAAGAAAAAAAAAACGCAGTTCTTGTTCTGTGCGTCTCCATATTTCTTCACCCATCTACCTCAGTCGCTCGTATTTTTTTCGTTTCCTCAAAATCTTAACGTCACTTATTCGCCCATCCACTTACGTTATCCATCCACCTTCTTCATGTCCTTCCAAAAAGTAGCATTTCTTCTTTATTAAGGCGAGGGCACTTCGGGTTTGTGTGGTCTGAGAATATTTACCAGGCTCTGTATTCAACTGTTATTCCCCTCTCACACATTCACACCACACTCTTCCTCCTCTTATACTCTTACAGTTCAATCTGAGGCCCCGTTCCCTTCTAATCTCTCCCTTTCACAATTTCCCCTTATCCTTTCTCTTAGACCTCACTCTCTTTCAGCTCGTGCTCACCCTTCTTGCTTTTCTCTTTCCTGCAGCTCTTTTTCTTTCCTATTTTCTCCTTCCCTAGTACCCCTTTCCTCCCCTTCTCTCTCATATCTCTTTTGTATCCTTTCCATTTCTCTCTTCCATCCCTGTTTTCTCTCCATTACTTACTGTTTCCATTCAGTTATTCTCTTCCCTTTTTTCTTTCCCATTCCTCTTTCGTTTCTTTTCCACTTTTTTCTCCCTTCCCTTTTTTCTCCCCCTTTCCCTATTTCTCCCCCTTTCCCTATTTCTCTCCTTCCCTTCTTCTCCCATTCTCCCTAGCCTCGTCCCTGGCGGCTGTCCCCTCTGCCATAAGCCACCCAGGAAATGCTTTTATAATTGCCTCTGACCCTGTTTTTCCTTCCATAATTATAGTTCACTACTGACCCTCCCTTCCTCCCGCATCCCCTCCTCCATCATACCCTCTCCCTCCGTCTCATGCCTCCCAGCTTACCCCTTATGTAAGCTGTCCTATCTCATTCCTCCCTTACCCTCTCTCCAGCTGCTCTTACTGGCTGTTTCTTATTTTTTTTTCTGTCTTACGTGTCTGTCTGCTTTTATGTTTCCGACTTTGCATGTTACCTTTTCCGTTATAATCACCCACAGTTCATATTGAATGCATGTTTTAACGGTCTCATTCGGGACTAGTATTAACGAGGATGATTTTTTTAGATTTGGTGGATCCTGTAGAAGATCAATGAAGTCTTTTCTTAATGCATTTCATATCACCAAACTATTCCTTGCTCCAGACAGGGATCGTACTCGCGTCTTTTCAGAGAGCAGACAGCTTTATTGCCGTCTCCATCATTTATGTTCTGTCCCTTATTTAACATTTTCGTGTATTTCACTCTGTTGTCTCCTACCTTCATCTGTTCTGTATTGTTACCTTGTGCTTACATCCATTTTCTCTTTAGTTTGTTTCCTTTATGCAGCCCCCAAGTCTTATTAATTTTCCTATTTTCCCTTCTCTCTCACGATACATTGCCTCGTGCCTCCAAGTTGTCCTCTCCCATGTTTGTTTTTCTTACTCTCTCCTTTAATTTTTTACCCTTTCTTCCTACACCTCTTGTCTTCCCTTCCCTTTTCCTCCATGGTGTTGTGGCCTCTTAAGAGTCTGAATTTCTGGCGTGCACCCTTGTTGATCCCACCAGGAGGAGGGGCAAGACATTCTCCCCTCATGCACACGTTCAGTCCTCCTAATTATTTCACCGATTCTCAGGGGAGTTAAATCTTACATAGAAGACGATATCCTTCTTCAGAATGTTAAATAGGAATCTATGATTGTGAAAGGTATCCTGTCCTAACGACGAGTATTTCCTTCTGTAACCTTTTTGAGTCTCCAATTCTAACCACATTAATATTTGTTAAAGAGAAGTCAATAGTATGTATGAATGCTTTCTTTAGACCGTGGCATTTGTTACGAGTGAGCGAGCGATGTTTACTCTCAGTTAAGTTTGGAAGTGAGCGGCCTGGCCCGGCCCGACTTGGCCCGATTCGGCCCAATCCGACCCGACCGTCACACTAAGAAGCAGCTAATAACTTTACTCCTGTGTGAAGCAGAGTTGAAATTCTCTCGGCACGTGAGACATTCATTCAGTAAATTTTATCAACAAAAAACTCACCTATATTGGCGTGGGAACCCCAGGGAATCTCGAGTTATTCACGGGAGTGTTCGGCTGTTATCGGTGAACTCCACAATTACAAAATCAAGTTAAAAAGGATTTTTCGTCGTAACACTATTTGTTTGGCATCAATCATAGCAATTAAATATCGGAGATTCCGCCTATAATTGTATATCAGAGGGAAACTGTGATAACATGGCGCTCGCTCGCACGTCACGCGCTCAGAAAGAGCACTTTAATGGTATTATAACTGGAGAACAGCCTTCCTGTTAGTTAGTGTCCCGTCCCATTCTTCCCCATATTTTATTTGTTACAGAAGAAGCCATGGTTGTAAAACACATGTATTGATTGGGATTGTTTATTAAAGAGGAAATCATACATGTTATGCACTAGCAGGGACTTCACAATTGTGCCTGAACAACCATCACTCTCTTATACTGTCTTCTCTCTGTCCCTCTCCCAACCCTTCAGTACCGTGGCCTTCTGGATTTCCCTTCCTCCCATTTCTCTTTATCTGACCCAGTTTCTACCCAGTCTTGTTTGTCACCTGGCTCCTTCCTCAGACCCCCCTCTCTCCCCTCCAGGTCTTTCATATTCATTACTTTTTCCCTTTCTCTCTCATCATTCAACTATCTCTCACTTGCGCTCCCGTAACGTCACTTTTCATCTTTCCCCTTCGTGTTCCTTCCCCTCCTCGTCTCCTACGTTTCTCCTCTTTACTGCCTCTCCCTGCTTCCGTCGCATATCATCTCTTCTTATCTCTCTCCCCCTCTCGCTTTCCATGTTCCTCCTTAATATCCGCCCTCTCTCCTAAATCCCTCCTCCCTTCTCCATATTTATCCTTCTCCTTCCCCCTTCCTCCTCCTCTCATATCTCAGCATTCTCCATCTCCTCCTATCTCCTAATTCTTCCTTCGTTTGTCCCCCCTCCTTACCTTTCGCCGGCTCTCCTTCCTCATCCTTCCTCCCTCACGGATAAATCCTTCCTTCCTCTCCCTCTGCAATAACTTTCCCCTCCCTCCTTCTTCCCCATTCATCTGTTAATTGCATCTCTTCTTCTTCATCTCCCTCTCCGGGCGTGATTACTTCTCCTTTGCCCCCTTTATTCTCTGTGTTTCTATCATCATCCCCATTCGTTTCTGCACCTTTGCTCTCATTAACCCGGTCTTCTCTTATCTCATCTTCGCACTGTTCTTCGTCCCCTTCCCCCGCATTATTTTATCCTCTGCGTCTCGTTTCCCCTTCTGGAATCCCTCACCCTCCTTCCTCTCTCTGTCCATGCCTGTATTTACTTTGTTTCTCCCTTCACCCATATCTCCTTCTTCCCTTTTTCGAAATGTCAGAACTAAGGGAAAGGAGGGCTAGAGCAAGACAGTTGGAGATCCTGTAGTAATTGATGCAGATCCTTTTTAATTTCCAACCTTTTTTTAATGTTTTCGTGGGTATTATGCCGTGCAAATTATGCTTCTAATTTGGGTAAATTATAGAACAATTGCCTTAGCAAACAATTATCCTCAAATGCCGGAAAATGGATGAGTGCGATCAAATAATTATAAGATAGGAAGTTCCCTTGTATATCTAATTTTCCCTGCGACCTTCTAGATTTTATGGCGTTTTCGTTGATTAATCAAATTCATGTTATTCTGGGAATATATCCCATTTTTCGTAATTCCTTCAGTTTATTGTATTTATTTTCCTTTTCTGGCATGGGTGAACAGATCTGCATTTGAGGGGAGATTGAAGAGAAGGAGAAAATAGGTAGTATCACAAGCGAAATTTGTCCGACAGTCCTCTGCCTGCCTTGTGTTTGCGAAAATTTCTTACTTTCCCCCGACGCGTTAGATTGAATCCTACCTTATATTTTATGTTTTGCATTTAATATGTATATATTTTATGTGCAGCCATTCCTTTAACACCTTCCATCGCCAAAGCCAGCGTAGAAGTGTCGGAGAACTTATGATCCTGATAATATAAGAGTTAACAGGACGCGTGGAAGGAGTGTCAGAGGAAAAGAGGGTATGGGAAAGCTAAGAGCCGGAGGGGTTGAGAAATGGTTGTAGAGGTGATATAAGGTGACAAGAGGGCTAAAAGCAAGGGGGATGAGGGGCTGGATCTGGATAACGGTGAGAGGTGGGAGGTGGTATGGGATGCAATGAGAGGCAGATGATATGAGGTGACGGCTGACTAAAAGCCAGGGAGGTGAGACGGCGTGAGAGGGGGTATCAGTGTGAGGCTTTGGAGTTTCGTTTATATTTCCGCTATGCCTTTTTTAAAATCCATTCTTTACCATAACATTCTTTCCTTTTTTATTAAGTTTATTCTTCCTACCACTTGACGATTTTATTAAATTTGGCAAAGGTCTCTGACAGTTGAGGAGGCAGAAATATCTACAATAATCCTTTCAGTTCAATTTCGTTTTTTTTTACTAGATTCTCTCTACCCACAGAAGATTAGAAAAGATCGCTAAAGCTGAGTCGGTTATGAACCCATGCGTTAATTAGTTTCCGATTTTCTTTTTACAATGTATGGCGGAACATTGAGTATTTCTCTTTATGGTACTGTTATTCTTTTATTATATCATTTTCAGCAAATAATTTCCAGCCGGAATTATTAGAGCCACACTTAACTTTCAATGCCAGTTCGTTGGAAAATATAAAATTCATATCACTTGCACAAGGAGAAAAATAACGATAAATAGTTTTGGCCATTTTTCCCTCGGTGTTGGTCATTCATTAATTCATACTGTATTCCTGTACCGTACATACTGCTGTTGTTGGCAGTATTTGCAGTGTGGCTAAAGCATGCTCATTTATTTGGTATAACTGCTGTAACTTGATTATACCCTTCCTTATGGTGGGATTTTTGGCAAGCTCCATGCAACCCTAATTGTTAGTCGCCTTTTCTTTCTCTTGTTCAATTGTGGCAGGCACTTCTGTCCCTCGGAATTAACTATTTCCGACCAAACCTGGACACAGCGGAAAACGTATGGCCTAACTGTGTCCGCAAGGTTTTATAGCAACCGCAGAAAACCCGTTTTTTTTTTCGGACTTTTCACGTTATATATTAATATTACCTCCAGACCATTTTTTAGGATTCCCCCAAAGAAGTAAGGGAATAACAATATGGTGCGGCGAACATTAAGCACAGACCAATCAGTAAGACTTTCATTAATTTTAACACAGTACTGGAATATTTAGAATTATTACGCAAAAAACATGAATAGACCAAACTTGTAAAATTGGTCGATTCCTTACTGATGTACTTTACGTCCCTTACATCAAACTGAAAAACTTATATTACTTTTTGCGGGCCCTGCAGTAAACTCAAGGGAGACCTGTTGTAGTGGAGAGGTTAATGAAGACTGTATCTGACCCCCCTAGTTTGATAAGTCCTTCCTACACAGATCTGTTGTGGAGAAAACAAGATTAGTTAAAGAAGTCAGTGTAGTAAAATGATCACCGGTCTTGCATCTTTCCTCTTTTATTTTGTGTGTGTGTGTGTGTGTGTGTGTGTGTGTGTGTGTGTGTG
>JAGKTI010017291.1:0-10167 GCA_018397915.1 Birgus latro | reverse complement strand
TTTTTTTCAGCTGGTCAATGACGGCGAGAATATTGGCCAGGTTATGCATCGTTAATTCTCGGCCGCTTCGCTTTTATGCTGACCTCCACAGAGATGGGGTTAACAAGAGGAAGCAGTCTCTAATCACAAAATTCAAGAGAACCCCAAGAGACCCTGCCCCATCGACCAGCCGTCCTGCCACCCCTCCCCAAGCAGCCAGCGATCCTAGCATCCCTAACCTTTTTCATTCTGATGACCCCAGTGACGATTCTGACTTCGAGAGATTCATGAGAGAGGCAGAAAAAACACAGCAAGATGTGGAAATATCTGCCGACAGTGATAGTGATGACGTAGGCCCCGCAGGGCCACAGTAGCCAAGCCTCGCCCCGCCACCAGTCCCGTAAACCACGCCAGTCTTCACATCAGTGTAAATGCATTTTTTTTTTTAAATGTTTCTTACCTATGATGTTTTCTTATTAATATTACTGTACAGTACATCAGTTCATGTTTGTTTCATTTATCATCGTAAAATTAAGAGGTAGAGTCGAGAGAAAGAGTGGGAAAAAGTGCTTACCTTGGGGTGAAGCCGACCAATTTGTAGTCAGCACTGCCTCACTCGCCACTGAACCTGATGTGTTTAAACCCCTTCCTTTTGAGGAACTGGCATAGCCACCCATTCGATGCCCTGAAAGGTTTTGTTAGAGGATTAATGGCTTTTTTAAGGCACGTGTGATAGAATATCTTTGCCTGCTCCCTTATATGGTGCCCATCTAATGAAACCCCTTCCTTTTCCTTTCTTTGAATGTAGTGAGCAAGATATCTTTCCATTTTTATTAGCACTTTTTTGTTGTCCACCAGCATTCTACCATCAAATTGAGCACTTCCATAGTTATTTGCTGCTTGCTTGATTTGTTCACTGTTCTTTAAAATCATTCTCACTGTCAATTCACCAACACCAAACTCCTGACCAATAGCAGAGTTACCTTCACCTGCTTTTTTCCTTTCAATCGTTTTCAGTTTGGTCTCCAAAATTATTCTCTTGTTCTTCTTACCCGTTGGTGCCATGATAACACTCGTGCAAGGTTAGACTGCTGGGGTATTGCGAGGAGCACCACGAAATTGTTAGGGTCAGTGACCTTGGTTGGAAACAGGTGCAAACAAACGTGGCGGTGCGGCAGACCACTGAACTAGGAGGCTCAGTATGCTCAGTGAACCATGACGTCATTACTCGGGGTGGCAAAGTAGTGCGGGAAGACGACTGTCCACCACTCGACCTCACAAAGTGTGTGATCAGTCGCAAAGTTCATAAATGTTAAAAAATTCATGACTTTTGGAACTACCTCGCAAAATTGGTGAATCGTAAAGTTAAAGTTCGCAAAGTTGAAGGATGTACTGTACAGTAATCCAGTGTTGTGCTGCACCTAATCCTTTGCACTGTGAATTATAATTGTTTAACACTGCACATTCTCTTCTTACTTGCACCATGCCAGTTGCAACATGCCAGTGTTGCACTCTGCACTTAATCCTTTGCACTCTGAATTTTAGTTTCTCAACACTGCACAACACTGTAAATTCCCATGTGGTCTAGTGGAGGGGTATTGCAGTTTATTCACTGCTTATTCACAAAATCGAGCATGTGGGCATCTGTGGCAACGAGCGTGCGGTCACAACGGTAGGTAGGTGGGAACCAGGGAGGATGCAGGGGCGCTTTACCGGATGTCAGAGGAACTACGTGCCAAACACAGCTGTTCGTCATCTGCGGCATATTTAAAGTAGGGATGAACACATATCGTCCTTTTTTTTGTGTGTGTGTGTGTGTGTGTGTCTCCAAGGACCCAATCCCAAAACGTTCAGGACTTGGGCGTCTGGGTCTTAAAGGGATTACTGTATAGCCTTTGCTAACTCCATAAGTATGAGTGGTCTCGCCCAGAGTGAAGAAAATATTCTAGAGATGGTAAGGATGAAATGGAAAAGACATCATCAGACTGAAGAGGTTAATATAACAAGTGGTACAGAGTACAGTGCTAGTTTTCTAATATTTCCAGTTGAGTTTATCTTGTTTGTATAATAGATGTGGGCTTGGTTGCTCAGTGGTAGAGCACCTGATTCAGGACTGGAGAGTCGTGATTTCGTGAGCTACCTGGGTAAGTTGCCGCGCCGGGGGAGGTAGTACTTGCCTGTCACCTAGCTGGTTGTAACAGCCGTGGGTTAGTGGGTTAGAGTGCTCAAACTGAAGGGTTGGAGGTTTGAATCCACCCAAGGGTCATTGGTAGACATCAGGAAGGGCATCCGGTCATAAAGTGTTACATGCCCCAAAACCCAGGGGCAGCACCTTAGCTCTTATCAACAAAAGAGGACACAGTGGTTAAAAAATAAAAAAATAAATAAAAATAAGTGTGTGTTAGAGCTTTCTGTCTTTCTTCTCTTTCCCTTTTCATTATTTCCTTCCATCCTCGTGTTCACTTCTCATTTTCCATTTTTCTCTCTTCCTCCCTTTTTTCCATTCTTCTTTACTGCTGTTCACCACACACCCCTTTTTACATACTTCCTTCCCTCTTCCCTTCTTTTCCATCCTTCCTATCCTATGTCATTCCTTCCTCACTCACATTTCCTCTCTTCTTTGTCTCCTTTCAATCTCTGTTATAAAAGGGATTTCTCTCCCTCTCTCTCCTCTCATGTGTGGAGTAGTTTTGTTATCTGGGGGACATGTTATGTGCTGGAGGTGGGACTGGAGCTAGATTTGTGGCTAGGGTAAAGAGTGGCTGGAGGAAGTTCACAGAGATGTTGCCTCATAATATTGAGAGGGCTCTCCCTTTCAATGTATGTAAGATTTTCACGGAAGAGATAGGTGCAGCGTGTGAAGTGGTTTGTGGAGTGAGGAGGAGATGCAGGTGTACAAGGGACAGCATGGTGGAATGATGAGGTGAAACGAGCTGTGGAACCAAAGAAGAAGGCATATAGTGAATGGCTAGCGAGCAGAGGTAGGGGAGAAGATGAGAGAAGAGAGAGGTATATGTGAGCTGGAGAAGAGAGGTGAAGAGATTGGTGAAGGAGAGTAAGAAGAAAGTGGATGGAGAGTTTGGGAGGAATCTGAGTGTAAAATGGAGGGAGAGTAAGAAATTGTATTGAAAGGAGGTAAAGAAAGTAAGACATTGTGAAAGGGGATATAGTAGGGGAGTGAAAGATGGGAATAATAGATTGTGGGTGGAGAAGATAGAGAAATTGAGGAGATGGAAGGAGTACTTTGAGGATTTGTTGAATGTAGATTTTTTTTTTTTTTAATGCAAGGAAGACGGAACCAAAGGCCATGGGCCCGCATACTATTCCTTCCAAGAAGAAACAAAAACAATACGAAAGAGAGCCAAATTCAAGATCCATTCATCTCGAGATGCCTGGACACACTGTGTTTGAAAGACTGGAGATCATAGGAAGTAGGGAATACAGACAGAGGAAGACAGTTCCAGAGTTGACCAGTTGCATAAATGAAGGACTGAGAGTGGTTAACTCTTGCATTAGAGAGTTGGACAGAAAAAGGATGAGAGCTTGTTGCTAGACAGGTGCTACGTGCCCATCGTAGAGGTGGAGAGATGCAAGCAGACAGCTCAGAGGAACAGAGTGAGAGCAGTGTGAGTATAAGTGGTTGGGGAATGGCTGGGAGAAGAAGAGGTGAGAGGGAGGAAGAGATCAGTAGGGTGGAAGTAGTGGAAGCAATGAAGAAGATCAAGATGGGAAAGGCCTGAGGAATTGATGGAGAGTGTGGTGAAATGCTGAAGTATGGGGGTGAGACTGTTGTGGAGTAGATATGGAAGTTGTGTAGATTGGCTTGGGAAGAGGGAAGGGTTCCAGAGGACTGGAAATCAGGTATAATTGTTTCTTTATATAAAGGAAAAGGGGAGAGAAGTATGTGATAACCTTAGGGGTATTTGCCTTCTTTGTGTGACTGGAAAAATATATGGTAGAATACTTATTGATAGGGTTTGACATATAGCAGAGGAGTTAGTTGGAGAAGAACAAGGGGGATTTAGGAAGGGAAAAGGGTGTGTAGATCAGATATTTGTTCTAAGATGTTTAGAGAAGTATCTAGAGAAGGGAAGGAAAGTGTATGCTGTCTTCATGGACTTGCAGAAAGCTTATGACAGAATAGATAGGCAAGGTATGTGGAAGGTATTAAGAATATATGGAGTGGAGGGGAAATTGTTGAGTGCTGTGAAGAGTATATACGAAGGAGCTAGGGCTACTGTGCGAGTGGATTGTGAGCTGAGTGAGTTCTTTGATCTGAATGTGGGACTGAAACAGAGTTGTGTGATGTCTCTATGGCTGTTTAATATATACATGGATGGGGTTGTACAGGAGGTGCAAGGAAGGGCAGTGGACATGGGGGTGGCTCTAATGAATGAGGGTGAGATGTGGGAGATTCCGGTGTTGTTGTTTGCTGATGATACAGTATTGTTGAGTGAAGATGAATGGGAGTTGCAAGGTTTGGTGAATGAATTTGGGACAGTGTGTGAGCAGAGGAATCTGAAAGTCAGTGTAAACAAGAGTAAAGTTATGGTGTTTGAAAGGAATGAAGTCACAGAATGCACAGTGAGGTTGGATGGTGAGGATATGGAGAATGTGAATGCATTCAAGTACTTGGGCAGTGTGATGAGTATGGATGGAAGTTTTGAGGATGAAATACTTGAAAGGGTACAGCAGAGAAGGAAGGTTTTTGGTTCACTGAAAGCGATGATGAGAAATGGGGAGGTGAGTATGGAAACCAAGAAGTCACTGCATGATAGTATCGTGATCCCTACCCTGACGTATGGAAGTGAGGCATGGACCTTGCTAGAGGGTAACAAGTCAAGAGTGAGAGCAGTGGAAATGAGTTACTCGAGAGGAGCATGTGGAGTGACATGGAGGGACAGGTTGACGAATGAAGAAGTGAAAGAACGTTGTGGGGTGAATGTGGATGTGGTTGAGAAGATTAGGAGAAATACACTGAGGTGGTTTGGACATGTGGAGAGAATGGAGAATGAAAGACTGACCAAGAGGGTGTATGTAGGTGGGGTGGAGGGAGGGAGAGGGAGGGGAAGACTGAGGATGAGGTTGAGGGATGGAGCTGAGAGGTATATGAGGGAGGAGGGAGAGAGCTGGGGGGAGGGTCGGCAAATGGTGAGTGACAGAGCAACTTGGAGGTGTTTTGACTGTGGCCAACAATTCATTAAAGTGTTCTCTCCACCTGGTCACTTTTTCTCCCTTCTCCACTAGTAATCTACCATTTTTATCTTTCGCTCCCCAACTAACTTCTTTGGTACCCTGTCTAACTCTGTTTACCTCTTTCCAGAACATTTTCTTACATTTCCTCCACTTTGCACTCAAATTCCTTCCAAATTCCTCATCCATTCTCTTCTTACTCTCTCTTACTAATCTTTTCACCTCTCTCCTCCTCTCTTCCATCTCTCAACTTCTTCGACGCCCCTGTTCCTCATCCACTCACTATATGCTTTCTTTGTTTGTGCTACAGCAAATGTCCAGATGCAAAATTTCATGAGCTTTCTCGTGGATTTTGCAGAATTTTGATACGGCCAATAGCATTTGAATGAATAGTCAAAAACTTTTAAACGTCACGAGCCAGTGCTTCCAGCACAAAGGAGGGGAGAGTCTGAGGGAGTGAGGGGGAAGCCGGGAGGTCTGACTAGCAAGGCTGGGAGCATGGGAGAGTATAGAAGGCGGATGGGCGCTTTCATTTGACTTGTTGTTTGTGGTCTGCCTTACATGCGCGTTGACCACTGGGAAACACAACTCTTGGTGACCAGGCAATTTTTGACGTTCATTGTAGAGGCAGACGGGTGCTTTCACCTGATTTGTGGCTCGCGGTCTCTGTTAGATGCATGATGGCAGTTAGGAAAGGCTAAGCTTGGTGACCGCACAGTTTTGAACATTTGGGTTGGGATGCGTACAGATGTTTTGACACCACTTGTGGGTTATGGTCCCCATTACTCGGGTGCTGGAGGCTCGTAGGGAGTGATCAGACCAGTGCGTGACTTTGACCATTCAGCACAGGGGTGGACGGACCTTTTAGCTCAGGTTGTGGGTTGTGGCCTATTTCCTGCAGATAGCTAGAGCCCAGCAGCCACAATACAGAATGTTTGAACACGTTGGCTGGCCGGCTGAAGTTCTTGGGGATTTTCAAGTCCAGATAATAGCAAGTAAATTCAGATAGTAGTTTAACAGAGCTAAGGTCCAATATGCGGATAACGAACAAGTCCAGATACGCACATTTGGATAAATGAGGGATTACTGTAGT
Organism: Birgus latro; assembly: GCA_018397915.1. Lineage (NCBI taxonomy): Eukaryota > Metazoa > Arthropoda > Malacostraca > Decapoda > Coenobitidae > Birgus > Birgus latro. The sequence goes on along the minus strand of JAGKTI010017291.1, from coordinate 3,902 downwards.
TATGTGCTTTCTGGTATGGAATACAACTATGCTTAGACAAAATTAATGATGACTTGCCCCTAGCCCAGTCATACATCCAGTACCATTTAATTCCCATCTGATCTGTACACCTTTCGGAAGACTTCAGGCCCCATCATCCTTGATTCGGCTCTCCTGCAGTGGCACATCCTGTCATTTTAGGTGTGGCTGTTCATTTATAATTGGGGCAAAATGAACAACATTTGGGAAACTGATAATTTAACAGTTAGCAGCTGGTATTGAACCCCATGCAGAGTTTAACGGCTGTGATGACAACCAGTGTACCCTGGTAGCACAGTGTCACCACACATTATTCACAATAATAATACCATAGAAATAAAAAATAAAAACAATTTGATAATAAAAAGATTTGGTTTATGCTTTTGTGCAGTCACTACATCATACACATTCATACATTCACAGAACTGGAATAAGATGCTTATAACATTCTGTGTAATGATAAAAAATACAGTACACCCCACCCTCGGCTATCACTCCTAATTGGTGCTGCCATGGCTGCGCTATAGTTGAGAACGCAATAGCCGAAGTGAAGAACTTATGGTAATAATTCTAATTGGTGCCATGACCTCAATATTTACCCCTAAGATACCCGTTTCATACCACATAATAACATATTATAGTAAAAAAATGAGCACACTGTACAGACTTTATCAGCGCTCTCCACTGTTTATAAATAAAGAAGATGGCGGCCGCTTCAGCTGTGTACTGCAAGTGCTCCAACTGTGGACTTTTTGAACTTCACCAGATTCATTGTGTTAAGTAATGAAACATTTAAGAGTCTTTGGGTATACTGTAGTGACTAGTTTATAGGTTTGTTTGTAAAACCGCTATGAAAGTGTTGGTGATGAAGCACCTGTCTCTAAGCCAACGAAGTATAAGGCCTCCCATCATCATCATCACCATCACGTATATAAAAGTGGTTATTAATGTATTATAGTGGAATTTTATTCACACTTGAGCATACAGACTTTATCAAATGAACTTCTTCAATCACTGCTTGAGTAGCATCCTCCGCCATCTTGAATGTTTTGGTTGGTCAGCTGATGTGTCCACTTGGCCAAGCTTTTTTTCGCTCGATCCACGAGGCTGGTGCGTGATAGCAGGCATTTAGTGCGTGATAAAAGGAATTTGGGTAGGTTTTTTATACATGGATGATAGCAGTAAAACGCTATAGCGGAACCTGCGATAGCCGAGGGTTGGGTGTAGTAAGATGATAAATACAATGGCACCAGATTGAAAATATCGGCCTTAAAATCTGTACTTATTTGCATAACTTCCCTGTTTGTGTTAGGACATTTTGCAAGGGCAAACACTGGGCAGACCTCACAAATTATAAGCCCCAAGACACATATTTCATGAATGGTGTATTAGAAAAAGTTGTATTTGTAGGTCACAGTAAATCCATTTCTAGACCTTTTTGGTCATTTTGGCTCCCAGACTACAGTATAGTACAGACTGTCCTTGTGTAACACAGTTAATTGCCTCCGCACCCCTACCGTGTTAGAGAAATTTTGTGTTACAGGGACTCCTGAAACCCCCTATTGCCTTCTGCATCCCTGCCCAAAGTCCACTTTTTTCCCTCCCTTGTGGTGCAAAATTTTTTTTATACCCCTCAATTTTAACCTCCTAGAAAGCATTAATATGGTTCAAAAAATTATAGAAGAGTATTAGTACAGTTAAAAGCCACATTTTATTTACCTTATGGGCGGCAAGTTGAGGGATGATGTGGGAGGGAGCAGGCAGAGTGGGGAGGCAGGCAGGAGCAGGGAGTGTCCTGATTGGCTGGGTGGTTCAAAAGCAAGAATGCTGAAGCCTAATTGGCTGGGAGGCAGGTGATGCCATTGGCAAGTCATTGCTCCTATGATTCATCTCATCACTGCCTGCCTGGTTCAAATAATTGTTTTAGCTTCATCAAAGGCCGTGTTAGAAGCGATAATGCTTCCAGAAAATTGTACCATGTTAGACCATTTTCGTGTTAGCGAAAACCGTGTTAGACGAGGATAGACCGTATTTGATCTCGAATGTGGTTTCTGTATGAAGCAAGTTTGATTCAAATGGGCCCTCTACCAAGGCCATCTCTATGAGCAGGCCTGCGCCTGACAGGTGTAAGTGGGCTATGACGTCATCAAGTGAGTCGGTAAACTCTCGCCGTCACTTGTCAACACTCAGTCAGCCTTGGACCATCATAGTGATGCTATTCCATCGTTTTTGGTCAATTTTATTTTTAATAAGGCTGGATTTATAACAAGGTAAGAGTTATACATATCAATTCATGGTATACCCAATTCATCTAGTGTAGTTATAATATAAATCAAGAGCCAGTAATTTCTGGATACCTGAAAAGAGTTAGCTTACATGAGATTTCAAATATTAAGGATCAAATGCAGCCACACTTTTCAGTCCTGAAACTCACACTTGAGAAAGTTTGCCACCATGGAAAACTAATCTGAAGAGGTACGGTAACATGATAATGAAAGGATGTAACATTGCAGCATTTCTTGTTCTGAAAGTTTCAAATGCTAGCCTACCGATCGGTAATTTGAAAATGCAATGTGATTACTTAGCATAATTTCTATTACTGTGGTATCTTATTCATTTGACATGAAAGTGAAGCTATTACTATCATTAAAATCATTTATAAATAACCACAGTACATGAAACAGGTTTTGTGTACCGTATGTTAGGTTAGGTTTCATTACGTTAAATATCAAAATATAACTCTGCCATATCTTTTGACCCTCTATAGAGGATGAGATACTTGTATTAGCACATGAACAAATAATTTTTGGTTGAACTTATCCATTAATTGGTAGAGAGGTCGCCAGCATTCCTAACGGATCCAGGTTCAAATCCCCACTGGGGCAGGGAACGATTTAAGGATTTGAATTCATTAAATCAGGCTTTACTGATCTACCAGAAGACCTGCCGACATGTCGTAAAACTACCCCAGCTAATACCAATACAGCAGTCCTGTATGAGACAGCCCTAGCATGTATTCAATATGGACGATGGGTGTTAGCGCCGAAGTAGTGGCACATAGAGGTGTATGGTATGTAGAAGGACTGCTGGGCCTTGACAGCAGGCTGTGAAGCCTATGCCAAGAGTCGGATATATATATATATATATATACAGTAGGCGCGGAATATTGACGCTAAAGGGCCGACGTCATTTTTTTTCGCGTTAAGTGAAGTAGGGTCAATACTACCCTCCCCTGTGATGCGAAATGAGCTGACGCTTTTTCAATGGGAGCTGGCAATCCTGCTTGATAGGTTTGGCACCACAGGAGCAGGCTCAGTAATGTTTGGGCAGCCACATGAGGAGGATTGTCTCTGTGTGTGATGCACCACGAGGGCATGTTTTGACTCAAATAACACAGTTATTTGGTTACCTACCACATTCTCATCATGCCTAAAGTAACCACAAGCAAGGACAAACGTGTGGAAGTGATTACTTTATACAAAGCTGGCCACAAACTCCCATTTATTGCAAGTCGGATGGTGTTAGACTGAGGACGGTGCAGAGACTGGTGAAGCAGTTCAAGGGCAGTGGGGAGGCCATTCCTCCCACTCCACTTCCCAAGCCTGTGAGACCTCGTAAGACAACCTTCAGGACCCGTCAGCTGATCTCAAGGCAAGTTAGCAAGGATCCAAGGCTAACAGGACAGGATTTAAAAGTAAAGAACCCACAGTTGCTGGCAGATGTTTCTGTCAGAAGTGTGCAGCAACTGTTGCATGACGATCTGGGCTACAGGAGTTTTTGTGCTCGTAAAAAACCACTGCTAACTGCACTTCAGAAGAAAAAGAGAGTAAATTTTTGTAAGAAATATCTTGCCTGGAGTGAGGAGCAATGGAAAACTGTGCTTT
>JAGKTI010017290.1:0-18641 GCA_018397915.1 Birgus latro | reverse complement strand
AAAGGCGTAAATGAAAGCAAAGTAAGAACCTTAGGGCAAATAGTCTTGCGGAATGAACCGTATAATCATCAGCAAAATACATTATGGAAAGTATACCTCTCCCAGCATATTTTTGATTAAATGTAATAAGGAATATGCTTCCGTAACTTAGCCCACTTCATCAGATCGTGTTTTATTTTACATTCTTCCTACCAACGCCAGACGATTATATTCTGTATAACTGAGCCTCTCCAACTGGAGGGATTAAATAATTAACCCTTCCTTTACTGATGATCGTGCTAGGGTAAATAAATTCGTCAGGGAGTTGCCTCGTCTAAACGAAAAACACATACTGTAATCGTAGTGAAGTGAATGATAAATTGATGAACTACAAAATTAGCCATATACAGCTGAGAATATATACAGGGTGCCCTGGGACATGGCACATTAACTCCAGGAGATGATTTTGGGGGAAGCTCTTGGTAATACACATTTCCCAACCACCTCTTTTTCTCTATGGCTCTCCTCTCCTATACAAAACCTTTGCTTCCTTTCTTGGCCTTCTTTTCGATTCCCGTCTTACTTGGAAGGATCATATTGCCTCCTTGAAAATCTCAGCCTTGCAACGCCTCCGTCTCTTACAAACTTTGTCTCATGTGTCGTGGGGTGCTGATCGGGCTACTCTCCTTCGGCTCCATATTGTTCACGTTCTCTCCAAACTTGATTATGCTTGCCATGTTTATTCTTCCGCTTCAGACACCGTCCTCCAACAACTTGATTCTGTGCATCATCACGGTCTCCGTCTGGCACTTGGCGCTTTTAAATCCTCCCCAGTTGAGAGTCTGTATGCTGAATCAGGAGTTCCATCACTTTTCCGCTGTCGTGCTCTACTTTCTCTTCGTACTTATGCTAAGTTGCACTGTTTTCCTCATACTCCTTCTCTGCTTCCTCCCACTCCTGACATAGACATGTTTTCCACCCCTAGAACCAGGCCATCTTTTGCAATTCGAGCTCGTACTCTCCTCTCGCATTCCTCTCTTGCTATTAGTAATGTTTTTTCTTACCGCACATGTCTTTTTCCCCCCTGGCTACTTCCGCGACCTCACATTTGTTCGTCCATTTTCCCCTATTCCAAGTCCAATTCTTCTTCATTCATTCTCCGTCCTCGGTTTTCTGACCATCTCTCCCGCCATTCTTCTGCAGTCCCTATATACACTGATGGTTCAAAAACCCCGGAGGATGTTGGCTTCGCGATCCTCTTTCCTGACACCTTTTATCATTTTAGCCTTCCTACCTATGCAAGTGTTCTAACAGCAGAGTTATATGCCCTCTGGTTTGCGTTGCGTTATATTTGTCGTGCCTCCTCTCCCTAATTTGTAATATTCTCTGATTCATATAGTGCGCTATCCCTTCTTCAGTCACCTTCTGCCTCTCATCCTTTAGTCCTTCGTTTCTTGGAATGGTTGTTCCGTATCTCCTCTCGTCGTAAAACAGTCCAGTTCTGTTGGGTTCCAGGACATGTGGGCATCGCGGGCAATGAACGTGCTGATCAGTTGGCTCGCATGGCTGTTGCCAAAGATGCCTCTCCTTCCTTCCTCATTCCAGTCTCTGATTTTCTTCCTGCCCTAACTTCCTTCCTTCAGCACCGGTGGCAGTCTTGCTGGGACTCTATCACTAATAATAAACTACGTGTTGTTAAACCATCTATTTCTCCTTGGCTAACCCCTTACCACCGTAATAGGAGATGGGAGACTGCTTTAGCTCGTNCTAGAACCAGGCCATCTTTTGCAATTCGAGCTCGTACTCTCCTCTCGCATTCCTCTCTTGCTATTAGTAATGTTTTTTCTTACCGCACATGTCTTTTTCCCCCCTGGCTACTTCCGCGACCTCACATTTGTTCTTCCATTTTCCCCTATTCCAAGTCCAATTCTTCTTCATTCATTCTCCGTGCTCGGTTTTCTGACCATCTCTCCCGCCATTCCTCTGCAGTCCCTATATACACTGATGGTTCAAAAACCCCGGAGGATGTTGGCTTCGCGATCCTCTTTCCTGACACCTTTTATCATTTTAGCCTTCCTACCTATGCAAGTGTTCTAACAGCAGAGTCATATGCCCTCTGATTTGCGTTGCGTTATATTTGTCGTGCCTCCTCTCCCTCATTTGTAATATTCTCAATATTCTCTGATTCATATAGTGCGCTATCCCTTCTTCAGTCAACTTCTGCTTCTCATCCTTTAGTCCTTCGTATCTTGGAATGGTTGTTCCGTATCTAGTCTCGTCGTAAAACAGTCCAGTTCTGTTGGGTTCCAGGACATGTGGGCATCGCGGGCAATGAACGTGCTGATCAGTTGGCTCGCATGGCTGTTGCCAAAGATGCCTCTCCTTCCTTCCTCATTCCAGTCTCTGATTTTCTTCCTGCCCTAACTTCCTTCCTTCAGCACCGGTGGCAGTCTTGCTGGGACTCTATCACTAATAATAAACTACGTGTTGTTAAACCATTTATTTCTCCTTGGCTAGCCCCTTGCCACCGTAATAGGAGATGGGAGACTGCTTTAGCTCGTCTTAGAATTGGTCATACTAGACTTACCCACTCATATTTGATGTCTGATGGTCACCCTCCCCTCTGTACGCATTGCAATACCATTCTCTCTATACGTCATATTTTCCTTGATTGTCCTCTTTACACTGTACAGCGACGTATTTCCTTTCCTTTTTTGTCTTCCCTCCAACGTCCTCCCCTCCTTTCAGATTTTCTCCGAGAATCATCATATTTTTCCTGTCATAATATCATGTCCTTCCTTACCACTACTGGTCTTCTTTCCAACATCTAACTCCGTTCCTGACGTCACTAACTCCATCTGTGATATGATATACTTTTTCCATTGACCCAATTTCTTCACAATGTCGTGTCTGTATTTCCGGCCCGACCAGCATACATAACATGTAGCCGATGATCTGGCTTTGTGCTGGATTTTGGCACTAGGTTTCTATTGTTGTTCTTCTTCTTTGTATTACCAAGAAGAACAACAACAATAGAACATAGGTCAAGGTTTCAACCATTGCGAAGCTACATTTACTAACAATCTGTAACGTCTGAAATTGGATTTACATTAACAGTTTTGTTTTTCTGCTCAAAGCCAACCGTAGAACTGCATAAGTTGGTAAAATTTCGAGACATCCAGTACACTGACAAATTATAATGATAAATTACCAGACCCAGTACAATTACTCCCAACCCCATTGATACTATCTTCGGAACCCAACAAACTTTCAGAATGTTGTATAAGAGTATCATAATTGTTTATCAAGTAAGTGGAGCGGCTTTACTGACAGAAATTGTACTGTACGTGACAATACAGTCCTGTATTAGAATGAATCAACATCTTCTTTCAGGCTTATAAGTGGTCTAACAGCAGCAATATTCATCCTGTTATACGCCATCACTCAACAGTCAGGTTACCACTGCAAGCTTCATTGAAGGAGCTGCGTCCACATGACTAGTAGTATGGAATATTTAGATGTGTTCTGTAAAATAATTTCTCATGCAATAGGAATAAAAAGTACTAGCAACTTAAGCCCGCTTTCGTTATAGGATCGGTGAAAGTGCAAAAAGAATCCCCTTTTAAACCTACGGATACCCACACACCCATCCACTCACCTACTAACCACCCAGTGTAGTGCGTTTGACAAAGAAGCACGAAGACTGTGTTGGCGACTATAGGGAGGTACTGCGTGTGAGGGTCGACTAGCTTGTGTAAACTTGGAGGCAAGTTGCCAGCACAGTCTAAACAACTAAGGTCGAAGCACTGAAACTTGTGATGTCGTTCCCTAATCTCTGCCCACTATCATGTCCATCCAGTGGCATGCACTGTTACCTGTTACGCCATAACGCTTGGTTTCCGCTTCACCCACTCTATGATCAGCAGTTGGATTACGGGAGGTGCCGAAACGTGTGATGTCACTCGCCTAACCTCCACCACCAGGATGGCTTGGTTATTAACACACACAGATAGGCACAACACCTTTTGCAATACAGATGCATATTTGTAGGTAGGTAGGTATAAATGTTTTTCAGGAGCCATCTTGCATGTGCAGGACATCGGTAATATACATCTTCAAGGTGTCTTTTGTGCGTCCTAATGGGTAGCTGATCCACATGGCCGGGGAGTACCAATTTCTGGCACTGGAGATGTGACCCGCCCCTACCCACAGCTTCCAGCATGAGTGCAGATGTGAAGGCTTTCTGGAGTGTAGAATGAAAAATAATGTAGAAATGCTGTTGGAATGGCAATGTTTGTAAGTTAGAGAGCCTGTGTATGTCAAAAAGGGAACCTGAACGCCAGGGTACAAACATGTGGGAACTCATGAAAGGATTTGAAGCTGCACGTCTTAATTGTCCACCCAGGAAGGGAGTGGTAGAGGAGCACGCCTCTAATCTGATGGCTGGAGGCTTCGCTTTAAAATATATTCCATCTAATCACTCCATACAATAACTTGAGGAAGTACACATATGGCTGGAATGGAGGGGGAAGTGTGTGGTGTGAAGCGAGTGTGTTACTGGCTTTATCTGTTACCTGCTTGTGCCCAGAGTGGTTTGGTGCTCAGTAATATGCATGAAATTGAACGTTCTTCTTCAGCGGTATAATCCATCTAATGACTATACAGGAAAAACATGAATAGCTACACTCGTGAGCTATACTTTGTGGTCACCCTCCAGTCCTGCCCCAGGATATAAGGAAGTCGTAAGCAGAATTTTGCGAGAGGAAAAAATTTTTGTGTCATAACAGAAATAATTCAAAGGAAGAACAAGGAAAGTGAAGAATGTACCTGTGCACTGTGTTCCTCTTGCAAAAACAAATATTAAATACGATCGGGAAAAAAGAAAATGTAGATTTGAGTTTTTTGAATTTGCAGGAAAGAAAACGAAAGCGAATACAAACTTTCCATGTCATTACGAGTAGTTCTCCCGGCAAAAACAAGCAGAAGATACGACAGGAAATCGATCGTAAATATGTTCAAGAATCCCAACCGTCGACCTGGTGTTCATCGTTACGGCGGTAGTTAGAACAATTGCTTGGCTATACGAGGAACAGTCCGCGGTGACAGTCGTGAAGTTTAGAAAGCTCTGAACCAACGGTAGCCGGTTTTTGTTTGATTTGAACCGTAGGCTGCAATTTCCTTCAGTTAGGGGCAGGGGTAGAGGATAACCGGCAACACGGAGTTGAACTCTGAGTGACTTTCGAGATATCGTAACAGCACTTTTTTAGTGATTTATTCTGTACATTACAGCTCAGAATTCTCTAGTACATCACTTATGTCAACTATCTCAATATTAAACAGTAAAAATAACAAACCAGAGAAGGATTAAGTGTATTGTGCAAAGTACTTCGCAACGGAGATGCTACGGAGCCTTCTCTGCCACTTAGAGTACAAGCCTGTGACTGACGGCTGTACACGTGTAACCAGAGTGGATGGGTAAATGTGTGGTGTGGGAGAGAGTGCCTGCCCAGCTTTACCTGTCACCTGCTTGTACCCGAAGTGCCTGGGTGCTCAATAATACAGAAGGGTCAAGTGCCTGCCCATGTCCACTGCTCTCTGCCCTCCACCTATGCTGAATATTTTATTTATGCCCCCACGGTACATCCAGACACAACTTTCACGTTCAAGGGATAAAATGATTCACATAAGGTGGTGACCAATCCGGCTCATCATGTTTTTGTACCAAGTAAGGAAATCTTCGAAAATGAGATATTAGGAAAAGTTGTGGAAAATAAAAGAAACCGTACCAATTTTTGCTGGTGTGTAAGCCCTCTCATGGTCGGGCAACACTAGTATTCTAAAGCTAGACGAATACCTTCAGCTCAGAGTGAGCATAGGAACCTAAGAGTGTCATTGATGTGATAACTAAACCTCTCTCCGTCGGAACAACTCTTAAAAATTCTATTTCAACCTACTTAACAACACTAATGACAATAGAATAATCTGGTCAACTCTTAATTCTTTCAATAATAACTTTAACAAGTCATCATCCATTCCCCCACTAAAATTTTCAGATGGCAACATTACAAATGACCCACGTTGGAAAGCAGATATCTTTGCCAGTACATTTGCTAGAATTTCTACCACAGAGGAAGTCAGCCAGAACGTCCCAGTACTAGAATTTGACTCTCCCGAAATTGTTCCACTTAAAATACAGACAAGATACGTAAAATCCATCCTAGACAATTTACCTACCAACGGAGCTCCAGACCCAGATGGAATTCCTCCAATTGTTTTGAAAAAGTGTTCCCTAGAACTTGCCCCTGTTCTTGCTAAATTATTCAGACTATGCATACGTACTTCTTCATTCCCTGGTTCACGGAAGGAAGCCAGTGTCCACTCATTTCCAAAGAAGGGAGATTCCACTGACCCCTCTGATTACAGACCAATAGCTGTCACATCTTCTCTTGGTAAAGTATTTTGAAATTTTAATCAGTAAGCACATAGTTAAACACCTTGAATCCAACAACTTAACTGGTGATAGACAGTATGGTTTTCACCACGAAGAATCCATCATTGACATACTCAATCTCCTGACTCATACAATCCATCAATCAATCGACCTACATGGAGAAACTCATTCAGTAGCCCTTGATATTTCTGGGGCTTTCGAGAGAGGGTGGCGCCGTTCCCTGCTGTCCAAACTCCCTTGCTGTGGACTAACGTCTTTTGTTCCTCTGCAGACCTCATATTTCAGCAACAGGAAAAATAAGAGTAAAAGTAGATGATGTATGTTCAAATTTTCACTCAGTTAACACCGGCGTGCCGCAGGCATCAGTTCTGGCACCAACCCTGTTCCTGGTTCATATTAATGATCTCTTATCTGTCACTCAGAATCCCATCCATTCATATGCAGATGACTCAACACTTCATAGTTCATTCACACTCAGATACCCATTTACAGAGTCTAATATCTCAAATTCTCAACTCAGTACAGCCATCTCCATAAATCAAGACTTATCTGTGATCAGTGAATGGGGACATAGCAACCTTGTTTCACTGAACGCTAGTAAAACTAAATACATACAATTTACTAATATACAGATATTGCCAGGTTCGTATATTACCTTTAATGATACTAATATTCCCATCTCCAAAAGTATTGAAATTCTTGGCGTCTCACTTAACAGATGGACCTCTCATGTCAGATCATTTGCTGCAACCGCCTCAAAGAAACTTGGATTATTGTACAGAGTCCGTAACTTCTTGGCTGACGAGCAGTTAGCTATAATTTCATTTGCGCTTTCAGCTTGAATATTGCTTACCCTTGTGGAGTGGATGTGGAGAGGTTGCATTAAAACAACTAGACAAAATGTTCAGAACAAAGCTGTTGGAATTATTAATAACCCTGCTATTATATATAAACTACCTTCCCTACAAGTAAGAAGGAATGCTGTCTCCCTTTCATTATTTTACAGATATTTTTATGGCAAATGCTCAGACGAAGTTGCGTCCATTGTGCCACCTCTCCATGCCTTCCCTCGTGCTACACGGGCATCTGGCAGCGCTCATGACTGGAATGTCACACAGCCATATTGCAGAACTTCTGCCTATCAGAATTCTTTTATTCCCCGAACTGCATCTCTCTGGAACTTGCTTCCTCAGAATTGTTTCCCTCCAAAATTCAACCTGCAGCTGTTCAAGTCCAACTGTTACCGATATTTCATGAATGAAGGACACCAGTAATCTGGTGTATGGATTGTTTTTTTTTATTCATTTGTTTTTCCTTCTGTTCTTGTATTAAAAAAAAAAGTCAGGCGATTACATTCAGCTGAGAATGTTTCAGTAAATACGGTAAGATGAAAAGGGAAACAGTATTACTTCCTGTATGCCTGATGCACGTTTATAAACATTTTAAGTGAGTGCAGTAGAGAAGACTATGCATTCACAAGGGCATGCAGAATTATGTGTAATAAGGCTGGAGACCGGCCCCTTTGCTCTTGCAGTAACTGGCATAGGGTGTGGTATCCCTACCCACTTTTTGGTTAGAGCTCCTGCCCCTCAAACTGTCTGTGCACACCACTATGCTTTCATGTGTTCTCCCATGTTCATACCCTGTCAAGGATCCCTCGATAACATGCAGAAACTTTCCCACTCACATTAATAGACCAACTCCCATAGAGTTTCCATATGCACTTTTCACCCAGCACTCAAAAGCCTTCTGTATCTGTACTCATGCATGAACTACTGAATGAGAGCGGGTCAGTTCTCCAGTGACAGAAAAGAATTTTTGTCATCCCAACGAATCGGTTGCTTTTCAGACGCCGTACAACGAACCTTGGACGTGTATAGTAGAGTTGACCGCCCTACTCTGGTGTATGCGAGCCGGCCTCTACTACGTATACACATATGCGTATTCGTCATCTGTGTCAGGCAGCTGAAGGTAACAATGATATTAACTCGGTTCTAAGGACTGTGTTATTGAAGGCGAGTGCGCGATGGTGTAAACAAGCCCAAGTATTTGACGGTCATTTATTTAAACACAAAGTTAGATGTGCTCAGCCTGTATCCCATATTACATAGTGTAGTCAGCGACGATACAGAAAAATCTGATGTGTTTTAACATCATCGCGCTTCAGAGTTTCGTAATAATTTGAAACCTTGTCCACACCGCGTTCTCAGGTACAATGTGGCTCTGACTCTGAGAAACCCTCCAGGTAACATTGTCATACCATGGACAGGGTGGTCAAAAGTTGTGATGTTGCCAGCACTGGACTCACTATGCCCGTAATCTTCTCTAGCTTGGCCTAAAATTGCCATCTTCCCATCATGACTGCTGAGTTTATCAACAGATTAACACTAGAAAGTGATGCCGTAGGTCTGGTCTTCTACCTCTGCTTTTTCCCTGATTTTTGTCCTTTTGCAGTTTAATTCAGGTAGCTCAGTGAAGGAGTAAGACAATACTGCGGCTCTACCTCTTTTCCATACCAGGTTTTAGTGACTAACTTTATATTTTAGCGTTAATCTAGCATTCAAGATTGAGATTGAGAGAGCAGTTTCAGTCCAAGTTAGAATTAAAAAAAATATGTAGTCATGAAGAAATGCTACGGGAAGAATGTCAAGCTGTGGTGTAGTCATACTTTGCCACCGAGCTCCAATAAATAGGCTGCAAAAGAAAAGAAAAACATGGACCAAGATGAAGTGAAACAAATATAGTGGCAGATCTGCAAGGATGGACTGATTTAACCTAATAAGGGGAAGACCTTGCTGCCTTACACTTGAGTTAGCCATGCAGAGCTTAGTCCTTATTGTTTGGGGTACACCAAGCTCCCCCCCCCCCCCCACACACAAAACACTCTCTCTCTCTCTCTCTCTCTCTCTCTCTCTCTCTCTCTCTCTCTCCTTGCTTTAGGGCGCCATCTCTTTGGAGCGGGTAGTGATGATGGTGCACGTTTAACGCTTTTACGTTACGGTACAAAAAAAATTTTCGTGTTGAAATGTTCATAACCCCCCAAAAAATTCTTTCTTTGTAACTCGAGCATATTCTATGATACACATCTTTTAATCTCATTTTGCCACCACAAGATATTAAAACGCTTTTCATTTTCATATAAATATTATACTTTCATAAGTCTTCACCACTATCAAATTCTTTTCATTTTCAATAATAAAATGCTCCGTAAAGTATTCGCCTATTTCGATAGCGACTTACATGGGACAGTGGGTTTGGTTTGGTGTGGTATGAGAGTGGTGGGTGTGAGGTGGTGTGGGGCATGGTGTAATGGAGAGTTAGTGGGTGTGGCGTGGTGTAGTGTGGGGTGTGATGAGAGAGTGGCAGGAGTGAGGTGGTGTGGGGTGTGGTGTAATTCGAGGCAACGAAGTCAGGTGTGTTGTGTATAGAGTAGCGAATATGGGAGGATGGGGCGTGAGAGCGAGTGAGAATGGACTGAGTGTGATGTGATGGGGCAGTGCGTGTGGTGTGGTGTGGTGTGGTGTGGAGTGTGAGAGAAAGCGTGTGTGCTGTCGAGTGGTGTGGTGCTGGATGTGAGATGGCAGTGAGTGTGCGGTGCTTTGGGTTGGGTTGGGAGGAGCACTAATTGTGGCGTGAGGTGTGAGTGTGGTGGCTGTTGGTGTAGGTGGTGTAGGGTGTTTGTGGATGGGTGTTAGTGTGGTGTGGTATGCGGTGGGGTGTGAGAGGAAGCTGCGGCGTGGGTATGGCTGTGCGAGTGAGAATGTGGGGTGCTGAATGGACTGGTGTGGTAAATGTGGATGTGGGTTGGTACAAGGTGTGGGTGTGGATGTGGGTTGGTACAGGGTGTGGGTGTGGATGTGGGTTGGTACAAGGTGTGTGTGTGGATGGGTGTAGGTGTGGGGTGTAATGAGAGCGTCATATTATACGGGCTGATGCTGTGTACTCGCCCACTTCTGTCCTTAAAAGAGCGGATGCCATGCTTGCTTAGTTCCCATCGCGCCGCCAGCCTCGCTCATAAATAAACATAAGCTGTCAGAATTTTAACTGGGCACATGCGTAGGATTTTGAGCCCTAGGGAGACGTACACATAGGTTTTTGTCCTGTGTTCTAAGCCTGGATAAACCATGCATGAAATCCCTCTTTTAAGGTCGTAAAATTTATACGAAGCGGGAATTGTTGTAATGGCCTTGGCTGTGCAGCGAGTTACGAAAAGTAGCGGGCTCTAATGGCGTTTTTATTTTGCTTAGGACATGTAATGGACATAGCAGCCTGAAAGAAACATGTTAGAGTACAGAAACTTTTGCATTTTTATGTAAAGTTGTGATAATGTCAGTCGTTGGGTTGACAAATATGTTTTGTGTCATACTTGCTATTTCATATAATTATACACAATTTTGGGAATAAATGAAAGATAATAAAAAAATCAAAATAACGTAACATTGTAATTTCTCAGCTTCATTTTATCTGGTCCTCATTGCTCGATGACGTCCCTTTAATTTCACGCTTGCTAGCTGCAACAACTTTGTTAAACTCAGGAGAGATTAGTGAACTGGAGAGTTAAGAAACAACCTTCTTCTGACGGAAATTCTGAGGTGAATTAAAATGGTCTTACAGCAGGAAACATAAACTGTAAAATACTTCTCCATAGTGACGAGTAATTTCGACTCGGCGAACAATATCGTTGCCTCTCATGCTTCCTGTGACGAACTGGGGCTCGATGGATAGCGTAGTTGTCTTGCCATGCTTTTGTTCTGAGTCAAGGGTTCGAACCCAAGAAGCAGTGGGCATTTAAACTGGGTAATGATAGTATGTTCTTTCATACGCTTGCCTATGTTCGCACCCTGTAGGTTGTACCCGTGGACCATTTACAGATTCTAACAGACAAACACAGCCATTTCTACATTTCGACTTCCTTATGAATCACTTTCTACAGACATCCTTCTCCAGTTCTTACAACACAGGCATGGGCACGAGTTATTTCTGGCTACCACTCTCCCTCCGAGGAGAAGGTCTGGTTCTTCAGTGTACCTTAAATGGACTGACACAGACGCAGCGACAGCCCTACTGCTAGATTTTTGTTTCAGTGGTCGTCTTGACAATAATGTATGCGCTAGTCAACTGCAGCATTAACTTTCTGTGTTGTGGAATTCCTAGTCGCATCACCTCATTCCTTCCTATCCGGGAAATTACACTTCCCTAAATTGCCTTCTACCACATGCAGGAAATTACGTGGGTACCATTCTTTCTCCTATATCCTAAGGAGTACTCGCCGTATTGTGCTAAGTGTTCCATTTTACTCTACTAAATATATTCAGTATGCACAAAATGAACTGCCTTGGTTTATTAGTGAAATATTTTACGGTCAACATGAACATATACCTCACTGCTACTTAAACGCAATGGTTTTTGACAGACGATATTCGTAACTAAAATAACTCCCGCAGTCAGAGTAACTAATTTCTGTTTTATTTTTGTAGGTTTAGCAAGATTATCTCTTACAAAAGAGAGGAATCTAGTTGTAATGGGGTTGATGATGGCTGCATATTACCCCTCCAGTTCTAAAGTCGCTCGGGGACATGGATGATATGACAAGATACCTGATCTGTGTAGAGAGTAACCATTTAGCCCTAACTAATTTGGGAGAACATTGGACTGGGAGCCGAATACAAGAGTTCTCATAATGTCCCAACATATCTGCTTCACGCATAAGGTATGTCCTTCACTTTCCCGTCTGATAACATCATATCAAAGGGAATAATCTATGTGCAGAGAGACAAACCAAGCCTCCCTTAGCTTAGGAGAGTTTTATGTAGTGAAAACTGACTCGCTGATGAAGTAAAATATTAGGCTTACTTTTGTCCTCGACTGTACAACCATGAGTTCATAAACGCTTCTCTGTGGCTGTGACGATGGGAGGTGTTTATGAAATGCTTTTATGTGACAGTAATATGAAACACACAACAAAAGACCATGAGGGGAAAGGATACTCTCTGATGTTTAAAAAAAGAATCAGAAGTATGGTGGACTGCAGCTCATGGCTTTACCTGGCTTACTGCTCTACTTAACCTCCTCACTCTCACATCCCAGGTCCATATTCTGTGCTTTCTTTCCAGATGCAGATATTCCTGCTGCTAGGTGACAATCGGTTATACCATCTTCTCTTCGTAATGTTTAGGGACGTATTCTAGGGCTCCCGAACACCACCTCCTTAGCGATTTATTTTGCTTGTTACACCTTGCCAGCCTATTCTTTGTTAATTAAAAATCATTGTAATATCATCATACTCTGCATGAATCAGGTGCAAAACGATCTTAGCCAGCCGTATCCAAAACAAATTGGCAAGGAAGAGGTGTTAGGGAACCTCCTTAAACGACGAGAATACTGGTCTAGGTGGCATAGGAGCCTAAGTGGCACTTTTTCTTAAGCGATTCGTTAAGCCTATCATACGTTAACATTCTCATGTATATTATTTATATTTTAATAACGACATAGTACACATTAACAAATAAGTGATACAGATATGTAGTGTGCAGAAAAAATCGCTAAGGAAGAGGTTTTACGAAATCTCCAAAGCCACGTACTGTATTATAAAAACCCCACCCCTTCAGTCATACAGAATTCATGATATCTCTACACAGTTTAATTATCGGGATAATGTTTTTGCCCGCCTCTGAGTGTGTGTGTGTGTGTGTGTGTGTGTGTGTGTGTGTGTGTGTGTGTGTGTATCTGTTCTCATTATATCTCATGAACGGCTTGAGCTATCAACATGAAACCTTCAGGGTATCAAGATATGACCAAAATTTTGGACGAGTTCGATAATGGGCAGTCGGAGTCAAGGTCAAGGTCACCAAAATGGCTGCCAAAGGTCAACTAGTTTTTATCGCCCCCCTGGGGGCGCAGCCCCTACCCCTTTTCGGGGGGGGGGGGGGGGCACCCCCCCACCCCCCCGGGCGGGCCCCACACATCCCATGCCCCCCACCGAGGGTGCTCCACCCCTCGGGCCCCCCAAGGCGGGGCGCCGCTCCTTGGTCCCCCCGGGGGGGGGCGCTGGCCCCCGTTCCCCCAGGGGTGCCGCGCTTTCAACTTGGCCAACAGCAGTCTGGCAGCCGATTAGCATTCGGCTCCCGAATGCTTTTCTTTCATTTAAAATGTGAACCCAGTGGACTGCAGTCTTAGGCTTAAACTGCTCTTCTGCAGCCCACCATTTTCTTGTAAGATAAAGATGTAACTGTGGGACGTTTGTTTAACCCGGCAGTTGAACCACCACATAAAGACGTCCCTCTCTACCACCGGAGTATGAGTACATCACTGTAACATGTCGCAAGACTGAAGTGGTTAAGTGGCTAGGTTACTTGCGTCGAAGACTCTTCCATGGTTCTCAGAATATGTAACTGACATTTAAAATATTCTGTAGCTAATCCTGCATCGAAGCAACCTTTTTCGGCTGCTTTGACTCCAGTGTTTAACAAACTGACTTTCTATTATATATCGCGCGTGAGGGGTACGATGATGTCCGAAATTATCAGCACAACTTGTGAAGTCCCAAGAAGACTAATCGAGTATCATATGAATACGAAGATAGTGACGATACCGACTGGAAAATGTATCAAGCAACCAATAAACTACGACCTAATGAAAGCATATTTACCAACACGGGGGAAAAATCATTGGGCATTATCCAACAGCCATCAACCGTGCCGCTAAGTGTGCACTGAAGCCTTCCCAGATAGGACAACTGATAGTTTTATCTGTTTCCTTGTGTCCTCGTCTTCTCCTTTCAAGAACTATTGATGTTCCGCCTACATACGAGTATAATTACTCCCCAGCAGGAGAGGCAATTTCCGAAGCAAGTACAAAAGTTCCAGATGCAGGTAACGTCCTTGTTGTTATGTGGTGTGGAAGGTGGTATTGTGTGATGTGGTATGGCGATTTATAACTTTCGACATTGGACTTACTACATAGCGCACATTACACGCAGTTTTCAAATTGCCTTTAATAATGCCACTAAACAACCATTAAGGCCCTTATCACTAACTCCTCTGTGTAATTTTTTTTTTTTACGTGTTCAACTCGGCAAAGGCTTCAGGGCTTATTCCCAAGTCCCAGTAGTCCTCCTTGGGGTCCAGTAGTCCTCCTACATCTCCACATGTTACCACTTCAGTGATAACACCCACCATTATTGAATACATGCTAAGGCTGTATCACACATAACTGGTGTACTGGAATTAGCATTTCGAAATGAGCAAATTGTGATTTTTGTTTTATTTCATTTTTCTTTGGAAGAGACAGTATCACAGATTCTTGATCGGAGAGGCTGGGTGTATGTGAAAATTATCGAAAGTCAGAGAAAAATTTCTGTACGTCCAGGCAGGCTTTCTGAGCGTGTCAAGTATTACGGCAATACATCAACTTTTGGGGGAGTTATGGGCATTTTTGTATGGGCAACTACCCAGGTTGAGAATACGGGTCAAGTGCACCATGTATGCTATTAGTATTTTTTCCCAAAACATTTTTTTGTTTTTGTTTAATGATTATTATTATGTAGAGGGGGGTTAATGAACAAGGTTTGCATGTCAAGTGACAATCCTGGACCACAGCTGTGAGTACTAGTCATCTTTACTTCTGCATTTCCTTTTGCACTTTTGGTGCCCTTTGATACCCTGAGGGTATTTATAGTTTGGAGGGAATATGTGTTGCTTTATTGCCTTCATGGTATATGTACGAGTATATCCTCAGGGGACCAGGTAGCAGAGTCTGTTTAAGTATATACATACCACAAAAAAGGTAACAGTGGCATTACAGTTCCTGTAACTTTAGAGGCGCATTTTGAAACCCTGAGGGTATTTATGCTTTGGAGGGAATATCTGTTGCTTCAATGCTTTCAGGATATATGTATATTCTCGGGGGTTCAGGTACCAGGTACCAGAGTCTCCTGATGGAGTCCCTTCTGTTGTCCTCAAAAACTGTGCTTCTGTGCTTACACCCTGCCTAGGTAAACTCTTTCGCCTTTGTCTATCAACTTGTACCTTTCTTTCTTGCTGGAAGTTTGCTCTCATTCAGCCAGTCCCAAAGAAGGGTGACCATTCCCAACCCTCTAACTATCGTCCAATTGCTTTAACATCCTGTGTCTCAAAAGTTTTCGAGTCAATTCTTAACAGAAAAATTTTAAAGCATCTTTCCTGTCACAACCTTCTTTCTGATCGTCAGTATGGCTTCCGTCAGGGACGCTCCACTGGCGATCTTCTCACCTACCTTTCAGACTCTTGGTCATCCTCCTTTCGGGACTTTGGCGAAAGCTTTGTCATTGCACTCGACATCTCAAAGGCTTTCGATCGAGTCTGGCATAAATCTTTGATTTCCATGCTGCCCTCCTACGGTTTCTATCCTTCTATCTGTGCCTTCATCTCTAGTTTCCTTTCTGGTCGTTCTATAGCCGCTGTTGTAGACGGCCATCGTTCCTCTCCTAGACCTATCAACAGTGGTGTTCCTCAGGGCTCTGTCCTATCACCTACTCTCTTCCTTTTATTCATTAATGAGCTTCTAAGCTGTACATCTAACCCTATCCACTCATATGCTGATGATTCCACCCTTCACCTTTCCATTCGGTTCCTGCAACGTCCATCTCAGCAGTTACTTCAACAAAAACGGGATGAGGCTATGGCACACCTAATGTCTGACTTGGCTCATATCTCTGATTGGGGTAAAAATAATCTTGTTATTTTTAGTGCATCAAAAACTCAGTTCTTACATTTATCAACCCGACAAAATCTTTCTCAGGATTACCCACTAATGTTTAATAATGAACAGTTATGTCCTGCATCATCCTTGAACATGCTTGGGGTTTCATTCTCTCGGGATTTGTCTTGAAAAGAACATATTACATCTCTTGTGAAATCTGCTTCCAAGAGATTAGGTGTGCTAAGCCGATTCCGAACTTTCTTTACCCCTGCACAGTTGTTGACCTTGTACACGGGTTTTATTCGCCCGTGTACGGAGTACAACTCTCATGTGTGGGGTGGCTCCCCACATGCAGCTCTTCTCAATAGGGTGGAGTCAAAGGCTTTTCGTCTCATTAACTCTTCTCCTCTTATTGATTCCCTTCAACCTTTGTCTCTTCGCCGCACTGTTGCATCTTTATCTCTCGTCTATCTGTACTTCAGTGGTCACTGTTCCTCTGAACTGTCTGCTTGCATCCCTCCACCTCTACGACGGGCACGTAGTACCCATCTAGCAACAAACTCTCATCCCTTTTCTGTCCAACTCTCTAATGCAAGAGTTAACCGTTACTCCCAGTCCTTCATTTATGCAACTTGTCAACTCTGGAACTGTCTTCCTGTGTCTGTATTTCCTACTTCCTATGATCGCCAGTCTTTCAAACGCAGTGTGTCCAGGCATCTCGAATTGAACGGATCTTGAGTTTGGCTCTCTTTTGTACTGTTTTTGCTTTTTCTTGGAGGGAACAGTATGCAGGCCTGTGGCCTTTGGTTCCTTCTTCCTTGCATAAAAAAAAAATGTAACTTTAGACGCGTTTTGAAAAATTGTAATTTTTCACATTCAACAGCCATCTACTTTCTTATCATTAAAACTAGAATCATGAATTTTTGTCAGCTTCTTAAACATTAGTCTGTCTACATGAAAGTGACTTTATTTTTTTGCATGTTTTGAGGATATGGAAAATGTTCAAACTCCTAATTTTTATATTTTTTTAAATTATTTTGTAAACGCTGAAACTTTTATTGATAATCTGGGATCATTTTTTGATGCTCTGTGTAGGGACTATATATGTTAACAATTTCAGTCAAAATTATGGAAAATTGTAGGACTTGACAGGTTCTGAAAATTTGCAAAAATCGACAAAAAATCAACAAATTACATTTTCCCCCCAAAAAATCTATCGTTCCAGAAAATTGAAAACATGGCCATAGTACATCTCTTGAAAGATAATTTTTATGGTAAATTTTTGATTCCTCTCAGATCATTTCTCATATTTCACCCAGCCTCGTCCCTTAACCTTAGCTCATCTACATTCTCCTTGACAGAAATGATCGTCTTGTTGATTATCTGTTAGTCTGTCTATCTATAGCTATCCTGCCTGGCATCTCGCCAGTGTGTGCTCACCTCTAACGTCTACTTTATTTAGGCCAGTTAGTTTTTCTTTTAAGCTTGCCCTTCTGGGAGAAAAAAAAGAAAATATTCCATATTCTTTTGCGCAGTAAATATTTTCCCACATCCATTTGATTATTACGCTGTTAAAACTGTAGTCGTCACTCCTGAGATGGACTGGAAAAAAAAAAAGTAAACCAAAAAGAGAACTCCGAAAGTGAAACAACGCGACGTCCGATTGTTCTAGGGTAACCTTTGACTTTGCCATGTGACCTTGAGCATCAGCCAGTTGTTCACGAAATCGAATTACTTCACCTTTGCCTGACCCTTAACACTTCAACCGACTTAAGGCTAAATCGAATGAAAAAGTTTTAGTTACAGAACAGAACATTAATTTAAATCTTGCCCTGCGATCTAAATTTCTTTACTAGTTGTTCATTCAGATCGTTTCATCCATGCTTTACCTGAACACCTCCCACAAAGATTGGTCCAAATTGGTTTAACTTGACCTTGTCCTGTCGTCTTGATATCTGACATTTCCCTCTGACCTTGACATTTAGTTGTTGAATTCCTTTATTCTCGCCTCACCCTATTCCCCTCAACCAAGATTGGTCTAACTCAGGTTAAATGCTGTTTAATTTGACCTTTGATCGGTTGTTCTCAAAAACTTATATAGGTCATCCCTAACAGTGACCCTCAGTGTCTCCACATAGTTTGGTCCAAATCCGACTAAAACTGTTTAGTTGTTCACACACAGATACACGGCTGGAACTTTGCCCATACTATTTTACTAAGACCTTTGTCCGATTGTTCTCAGAATGACTCCCTTCGTTCTTGCCTTACCTTCAACATTTCTACAAAGTTTGGTTAAATCAGTTAAAAACCGCATAATCTGACCGTCTTTGGTCCTGTGACTGCGACCTTCGACCACTTGTTAAACAAAAATATCAGGCCAACCCATTGTCTGTTCTTCATAAAGTTTGGTTAAAATCGGATGAAAACTTTGAGTTACATTGTTAAAACACACACACACACACACACACACACACACACACACACACACACACACACACACACACACACACACACACACACACACACACACACA
>JAGKTI010017289.1:0-12376 GCA_018397915.1 Birgus latro | reverse complement strand
GTATGTAAGAGACATGGTAATCACTGAGAAAATCACCTCTTTCACAACCTGTGCACTCAAATACTGGACACAAAGCATGAAGTAAATAAAATGTAACCAGAGAATGAGGATTTAGAAGTGATTATAGAAAATATCTGGCACCTGACAGTGTACTTACATGTCTGTGGTGGCTGTTTACCCCACCTCTAAAGCTGACAGTGGTGAAAATGCTCTTGAAGCATGTACAGTAATCCAGTGTTGAACTGCACTTAATCCTTAGCACTGTGAATTATGATTACAGTAAAACTTCAATATAATGGACTTCAATAGACCACAATTCACTTTTATCGGACTCAAGGAGCTACCAGACTAAATTCCTATATATCAGAAAAAGTCTGATAAAGCCAGAACAGTCTGGACTGCCTGACCACTTCAGCTATGTTCACGACAATAGGGTAAATAAAAGATATGTTTATCAGTGTACAGTAGAGTATTATTATAAGGTGTTATACCATTTGGTTAATGTAATGAAGTTATAACACAGTACAGTACCATAATGGTAGTCAAAACAGTTTTAAAACAATTCATGCGATCCGGACTAATGCCTGATATATCGGAAAAAGTCCGGATTAGCAGGGGGAAGTCCGGATGTCGCTTTTATCGGAATTTCGCATTTTTTCGGAATGGTTTGGGCCCCAATTAGTCCGTTATATTGAGGTATTACTGTATTTAAACAAAAACTCACAGCAGTTCAGAGACAACTGTCGAAGTGGCGGGAGGGGGAGACAGTGGGAATGTGAATGTAAACAAGGCCGTTCAGNGGGGGGGGGGGGGGGGGGGGCATTTTTGGGTTTCGGACATCAGCCTACAATGTCTGAACAGTGGTGTAACCAGATAGTGGTCGTCTGGAAAGAAAAGACATTATTGTATTTTCTTCATTTATCGCTCTCTAGCTGAATCAGAGGTTATACACAATTTTATGTTAACACTGTTCCTCGAGCCATACTACTACAAAGGTAGGGTCATTTGCGGGCCGCGGATCACAGGTTGCCTATGTAGAGAGGCGTTCGTCATAGTGGCGTCACTCTTTAGAAACACTTGGAGATGAAGTGATTGGGAGGGGTGGGTAGAGAGAAGGATAGGGGGAGGAGAGACCAGTTGTTTTTTTAAATATTATAATAATTTCACAACTGTGGTAGGTGGGGGCGCTCACCATCCACTCACTCAATGTAGTGCTGCTCTCAGGTCTCTGCTCTTTCCTCTCCTTCATCCTCTTCTGTCTTTCTTTCCTTCATTCTCTCCTCGTCCATCTGCCCTTGGGTGACTTAACACTCCCTCTTCTGTCTTTCTTTCCTTCACTCTTTCCTCTTCCTTCTGTCTGTGGGTGACTCTACACTGACAAGCAAAATGGTATCCTGTACACCAGGAAACCATTTACTATGCTGGGTGGTAACCATATAACCAAATTTTGGCACCTGGTGGTTTAGTGGGTAATAACGGCTCTCCAATCGAATTGAGCCAAGACTGAACTAGTTCCTCGGAAGGTCAGTGCCCAACCTGGCTGCGCTAATGCTAGCGAGAGTCATCAGACTGGGGTGAGGGAAAGGATATGGACTAGCAGTAAATGCAGAGTCCATCCCACAAATCCTGGTGACCGGCAAGAGCCTTGATTTCATGAACCTTCGGCCATGAATCCGACAAATATCAGAATATAAGAGCAAATACCTTAGATAAATAATTGGCTGGATGGAAGGATGAACAAAAAATACCCATCGATAATGGCATAATAGACGAGAGAAATATTGTCTCAAGCGAGATTAATATCTGGAAGCATGAGAGAGAGAGAGAGAGAAGAGGGATGGAAGATGGGGAGAATAAGGGGAACGAGGAAGGAAGAATGAGAGAGAGACGAGGGGAGGATAAGGAGAGAGGCAATGGGGAGTGGGAGGGAGGGAGTATGAGAGAGAGTGAGGGAGGGCAGGAGGGGGAGGAAGAGGAGAGACAAGGTTCCTTCACACGTAAAAGTAATATCAGAGTAAATAAACATTTGGCTAACTGAAGGGATTAATAACAACAATAGAATATTGTCCAAAGGTAAGTAAATAGCTAGAAATATATGGGACAGGAAAATAGGACATGGTACATCTGGACATGGAGTCAGTGTTACCAGATAAAATCTGGGAGATGCAAATCTGAGAAGTGTATGAACACTTGTGGCCAATAGTACCATCACAAGTAACAACCGTCTGCTCCCCTTAGGTGCCACAACAAAGGTGAGGGTGCGTGTGTCATTGCCTCGCCTCACCACCTGGCCCAGTTAACTGTCTCCACCATTATCAAGAAGGGGGAGGCCATTAACCCCTTAACTGCGGGGTTGTCGGAGGCGCGCCATGCCCGTCCCGCGGGGCAAATCCGTGCTCCAACTGACTTTTTAAAAATATTTGCCAAAAATCAGTTATTAGTCCTATAATATTATAATTATATATGCATATGGCACATACCTTCAGCTATCTCCTGGGATGTTTTATTAGGACTCGTCAACTACCATAGGACTTGTGGAGACTTCTTAAGTTGGGTAACTAAGTCTCCACTTTACACTTCCCGATATCCCGTAATATGAATACCACTGCCTGATATTATCACTAGAAACACTGTTCAATGATTTCCAAGTACAGTAAAACCTCGATATAACGGACTTCAGTAGACCGGAATTCGCTTTTATTGGACTCGAGGAGCTACCAGACTAAACCCCTATATATCGGAAAAAGTCCGATATAGCCAGAAAGCAGTCCGGACTGCCTGACAACTTCAGCTATGTTCACCACAATAAGACAAGTAAAAGACACGTTTTTCAGTGCATACAGTATTATTATACCATTTGATTAAGGTAGTGAAGGTATAACACAGTACAATACTGCAATGGTGGTGAAAACTACCGATGCAATCCGGACTAATGTCTGATACATCGGAAAAAGTCTGGAATAGCAGGGGTAAGTCCGGATGTCGCTTTTATTGGAAAATCGCATATTTCGGACTGGCCTGAGCCCCAATTAGTCCGTTACAGTGAGGTCTTACTGTAGTTTGGGGGGGGGAGTGAAAGCAATGTAAAATACGAGCATGTATGAGCCTCCCACTCACACTAATTCGCCGCTCGTATTCTGTCATTTCTTATTCATATACACACTCACACTTTATTATTTCTAGTACTTTATTACACTTACATATATATATCTATAGTCCTTTACCGCTTCCCTCACGATGTTTAGTAGGGGTAGAGGTCACAGGGCCTTTTATAATGGGTGCAAAAGCGGCAGAAATGGAGGGGCGCGACTGCGACGTGCTTCCACCTTGAAGGACGACAGTGAACTGAGATGTAAGTATCTCGGTAGCCAAGAGTTGAAAAAGTCAGCTGCTAATGTATATGCTAAGAAATAAGTCATAGGAAATCTAAACAATACATAATAAATTAGGTAGTTCCAGGTGAATATAAATATCACTCAGGCTTCTCCCTTCCTTTCTTATATACATTTATATTACGAGAATAGATCATACGGAATATTTCACGGGGGAAAAAGCAGGGGAAATTAGCGAACGAGTGCAGGTTGGATGTTGCCAAGTGATAATTAGCCAATTCTAGGTGTATGGCACTATCAATTCCCTTATTTTTTTTATATATTTATTATTTTATATAAGAATAGGGCATAGAGCTCTTTTCAATGGATGAAATCAGTGGAAAAATCCGGGGAAGATTTGCATAGCGCAGAGTGGCTGAGCAGACGGCACGAGAGGGTAATGGAGGGGAGGTAGGGAGGGGAGTCTAGAATGGCGGAAAATGGCTAAATTGTCAACAATGGATGGGAGTACTGATGACACTAGCAGCTCTGACTACTGTTGGACATTGGCAGTGCTGATAGATGATGCAAGTCACCACCTGAAAGCCCGGGCGAATTCAAAACAACACAGAATCACAAAAGTGACACCCTGGGTTATGATCCATTGCACCCGAGCGTCATGGAAGTGACGACCCGCAGTTAAGGGGTTAAGGCTGCCGCTGGGGAGGTTGCAACCTTATCTGCCTAAAGTATCACCTGCCAGAGAGCCTGCGATGGAGGAGCTGGAGTGAATAGTGGGTGGAGGACCAGAACAGGAGGAAGGCACCCATAAGTCAGGTGATCATTTGCACCAAGGCTCTCTCACTATGGGAGGAAATTAAGGTGAGGGGGGATCTTGATGAGAGCGAGACATTTAAGGTTAGCCATGGGTGGCTTGACCACTTCACGAAGCGCGCTAATCTGCATCACGTGAAGATGTAGGGTGAGGCGGCGAGTGCGGATACGATAGCAGTGGCAGCGTTTCCTGACGAGCTGAAACTCATCATTGTGGACGGTGGCTACAGTGCGAAGCAGGTGTTGAATTTTGGTGAGACTGGGCTCCTTTGGAGGAGAATGTCCTCAAAGATATTCCTTGCAAGAGAAAAGTCTATGCCAGGGTTCAAGGCCTCAAAGGACTTACTTAGATTGCTGGTGGGGGGCAATGCCGAAGGCGACCTTGAGTTGAAGCTGCTCCTTGTCTACCACTCTGAGAACCCCTGGGCTCTGATGGGGTATGTGAAGGAAAATCTTGGGGTGATTTGGAATTCTAACAAGAATGCCTGGCTGACTTCCAACATCTGTTTGTCCTATTTTCACTCCTACCTCTCTCATGTCCTCAAGAGGTATGCCTCCAGGGAGAACTTGGCAAACAGATTTTTCGTGGTGGTCTAACCACCCTCCCACGATGAAGGAGTGGGCAAGCAACAGTGAAGTGGTGTTCCTGCCCCCCAACATCACATCATTGTTGCAATCCATGAACCATGGGGTGATTGCTACTTTTAAGGCATATTACCTCTGCTGCACTATGCAGCAGTTGGTGAGGGCCTGTGACAGTGAAGACAAGATGACAGTGCAAATGTTCTCGAAAGGGTATAATATACACCACTCCACAGAGAACATCACTGCAGCATGGGAGGAAGTTAGCCAGTCCACCATGAACAGTGCATGGCGGAAGCTGTGCCCGAGTCCATCCACTCCTTCATCGGCTTCCCCGAGGGCGTGCAAGCTCTGCCGGTGCAGCGTGTGCAGCAGGAAATTGTTGAACTGTCACACGAGGCGAGCTTTGGGGAGGTCAACGAGGAGGAAGTCCTGGAAAGCCACAGGGAGGAGGTCCTCAATATGGAGATTCAGAGGGCACACCAGGAGGAACAGGAGGAGGAGGAGGTTGTCCCTGAAGTGCAAGCCCTCAACATGACAATTCTGAGGGAGATGGTGACCAAGCTGGACGAGATCATTGTGCATATGTGCACATATGACCCTCTCCCAGGACGAAGCAGGGACACAGCTGATCGGCTGGAGGGGATGAAGGTGAATAGGACAATGCTGGAGGAAAAGAGGAGGGTGGCCAAGCAGATTACAATCACTGCCTTTTTCAAACAGGCCCCCACCATACCAGTGACCCACAGAGGATCTTCCCAGCCTTCGACCAGCAGAGCATCTCCCCAGCCTTCAACCTGCAGAGCATCTCCCTAGCCATCGACCAGCAGAGAAACACCCAGGGCCTCCTCCCACTGAGGACGTGTTCGTCATATAGTGCTGGACCTAACCTCCAGCCGATCCCCGACTCCCATGTCACCTGTGCCTCCACTGCAGCATTCTGCCATTCCATCGCTGCCTTCCTCGCCCCAGCCTTTATCTCCCACACCATTTCGGCCGCTGCCTTTCTCTCCCTCATCACGACGTGAACCACCACATCTAACTCCATCGCTACCTCATCAGTCATTGCAGCAGTCTCCCTTGCCACCTCACCGGTCATCGCAGCTGTCTCCCTCACCACCTCCAGTCATCGTATCGCACTCCACTGCCACTCCCAGACCCATTGCACTGCACCCCATCAACACTGCCTGAGTCATCGCATGGCACCCAGTCGCCACCCCCAAAGCCAGTGCATCAGTCTAGCTATGATCACCCCACCTTGTCAGGCTTCCCCCCCCCCTTCTGACCCTCCCCCAGAGATGGGGTTTGAGGGCTTTGAGGAGTAGGGGTAGCAAGGATGATGACCAGGACCGGACATGGACTTACATGAAGTAAGTGACGAGAGGTGTTTGATATTTTCTTACCTATTTTGTATGATTTTCAGATTGTATTTGTTGGTTTTAGTGAGTTATTTACAGGTGTTTAAGCTTAGGTCACCATCCTTTACAGCTGTTAGGCCATTTAGATTGGCTTTAAACTTGTTTTCAGGCTCATTTGGGTAGGTTTTGGACTTGGTTGGGGGGGAGGGGGGACCCAAGGCTGAAGATTGCATCCCATTACTTTACATGTTCAAACTACCCTGATATATGATACCCTGCCTAACAATGGGTTCTTACTTAACCAATTATATCATTAAACAGAGGTATACCTGTAGTGGATTATTCTTTGAGACTTTCATCATTACTTCCATTGCTATGAATTATTAACTCATAGCAATGAGGCTAAGGGAGTTATAGTATATCTTGAGAGAGAGAGAGAGAGAGAGAGAGAGAGAGATATGGGGGAATCAGGTCTACCAACTGTTACTGCACATGTGCCAGTGAGAGCTGCAAAAGGTTATTGAAGAACGGGGTGCCGATAATTATTCTAGTCGGTGTACATGAATGCATGCAACCACTTGCCATGTACATGCATGCACCCAAGTGCTCACACAACACACACATGTATGCATGCATGAACCCTCTGTCTGTCTGTCTGTCTCTCCATGCATGCACACATATGCATGTGGGTGCATGCACACACACACACACACACACACAAAGTACTCATGGAAGTATGCAAGCACGCAATGGTAATTTATGAAAAAACTGTGGTTTCTTTCCATTTATTTTGAGGGTGCATCACTAACTCACTCCACTCACCCAATCTCTCTCTCTCATCCCAGCTCTTACATCCATGTATGATTAGGGTGATCCAGGAACAAAAGATGAGAGCACACAACTGGGAGAAAAGTCAACAGCACAATCAATGAAATGGACCATAATATGATATACCATAATTCCTTCTCACAGGCATAACCATCTACATACAATACTAATTTTTTCATTACTGATACATTACATATAAGGTGACTATAAGATAAAATGCTACTGTCAACTAGCAAGTTAAAAAGTGGTGCCAAACCCTGGTCATATCTTCTCCATACAATCTTAATTGTTTCATTTTGATCCTCTGTGTATTTCTTGGCTTCAATAACCTCTCTACCATTCAAGCACATTTTCTTCTACCATTTTATCAATAGACTTCCTTACTCTATATCTTTTGGAGTTCACAATGTTTCTTATCCTATCCATTCAGCACAACCTGCACACATTCCTTAGAAATCCTTTTTTAACTGGTCTTACTCCAGACTTTTCACACTCATGCTACACTTAAGACTCATGCACATATGTTAATGGAAGCCCTAATACATTTTTATGCAAATTCTCTGGCAATCTCCATGCCCAGTCCTGTCTTGTAACAAAACCTTCATAGCATTCCCTCCACTACATATCAACATCATCATCATCCACATCTTTCATCTCATACCTTGATTTTAGAGCTGGCTGCTTCTGTGCCAACTTCTTTAGTGTCTCACGAGGTTTAACAGGAACTCTGTGGGGTATGTGTGTCACTGTCTTGCTCAGTCTGGCTGCAGATTCTGGTGTAGGCTTATTTTTTAAAGAAGCTGGACTCAACAGAGACTGGTTTTCTGAAAAGTAGCAGCAAACTTATGCTCATAAATGGACAACATATCACAAAGTCATATATTGCAAAAAAATCATAAATACCCAGCATCTGCACAATGCTACCACACACACAATGACAGAAGTGTCATGGATCAACAATTTATTACAGAGAAAGTCGCTGCAATCTTCAATTCGATCTCCTCTTGAATGAAAATATACACACACAATGTTATAAAACACACTCATATAACTCAAAACTCCTTCCTCAGAGAGTGAGTGGATAGGGTTAGATGTATAGCTTTGATGGTCACTGATCAATAAAAGGAAGAGAGTTAGTGACAGGGCACAGCCCTGTGGAACAGCACTATTGATAGCTGTGGGAGAAGAATAGTGGCTGTCTACAACAACACTATAGAAAAACTGTAAAGGAAGCTAGGGATGAAGGCCCAAGTAGGAGTACATAGGAAAGCAAACAGCAACAGACCTTATGGTCCTTTCGAGGCTGTTTGTTACAGAGTAGACTATGACTACAAGATCTAACTCTACATGCTGAAGGATAAGGATAGTAAAGCAAGAAGGCTCCCCCTGCCTCCAAACTCTCCAGTTAAAACTGGCAAGAAAAAGTGAGAAAGACCACCATGCAGCATGGAAAAACTGACATGGAAATTTCACAGGAAAGACTGAAAAGGAAAAGCTACATTATATAATACATTATCTATAACCTACCAGTATGAATAACCTGAAAGAGAAAGTAGTAAAGTACAATGAATAATCGAATAAATAAATAACGCATGACACTATGTACGGGTACATTGAGTTAACGGGGCGTCTTCGGACAATGAGACTCTGTAGAAATAACAACGTGAATACAGTAATCCCGTGGTCTCAGTTGGACTGCGGGAATTCAAAGAAACAGATACACGTGAATATAGCTAATAATCCTGTGGTCTCAGTTGGACTCTGCAGGAATTCAAAAGTTAGAGATACACGTAAATACAGTAGGCGCGGAAAGTATTGACGTTTATTTG
This sequence comes from Birgus latro, assembly GCA_018397915.1. Classification (NCBI taxonomy): domain Eukaryota; kingdom Metazoa; phylum Arthropoda; class Malacostraca; order Decapoda; family Coenobitidae; genus Birgus; species Birgus latro. The sequence goes on along the minus strand of JAGKTI010017289.1, from coordinate 3,634 downwards.
CCGATATCATTCTTTTTCACGTTAAGTGAAGTAGGGTCAATACTACCCTCCCCTGGGATGCGAAATGAGCTGACGGTTTTTCAACGGAAGCTGGCAACCCTGCTTGATAGGTTTGGCACCACAGGAGCAGGCTCAGTAATGTTTGGGCAGCCACAGGAGGAGGATTGTCTCTGTGTGTGATGCACCACGAGGGCATGTTTTGACTCAAATAACACACTTATTTGGTTACCTACCACATTCTCATCATGCCTAAAGTAACCACAAGCAAGAACAAACGTGTGGAAGTGATTACTTTATACAAAGCTGGCCACAAACTCCCATTTATTGCAAATCAGATGGTGTTAGACTGAGGACAGTGCAGAGACTGCTGAAGCGGTTCAAGGACAGTGGGGAGGCCATTCCTACCACTCCACTTCCCAAGCCTGGGAGACCTCGTAAGACAACCTTCAGGACCCGTCAGCTGATCTCAAGGCAAGTTAGCAAGGATCCAAGGCTAACAGCATGGGATTTAAAAGAAAAGAACCCACAGTTGCTGGCAGATGTGTCTGTCAGAAGTGTGTAGCAGCTGTTGCATGACGATCTGGGCTACAGGAGTTTTTGTGCTCGTAAAAAACCACTGCTAACTGCACTTCAGAAGAAAAAGAGAGTAAATTTTTGTAAGAAATATCTTGCCTGGAGTGAGGAGCAATGGAAAACTGTGCTTTGGAGTGATGAGTCAATATTTACTGTCACTGGTACCCCTTCATCACGAGTGTACCGCAAACCAGGCAGTGACCCACTGGATCCTAAGTACACTTCCAAGTTTGTTAAATACCCAGCCTCACTCATGGCTTGGGGCTGCTTTACATATTATGGTATTGGTAGGTTGGGAATTCTACCTGCAAATGAAAAAGTGAACCAGAACAATTATTTGGACCTCTTATGTGATGTTTTAAGTGACTCTTGATAAAACCAAGGCAAGAGTATTTATGCAAGATTCTGCCCTGCACATGTTGCAAAGTCAGTGAAACAGTGGCTAACAGACTGTGAGGTTCCCTTTATTTGAGACTGGCCCGGAAACAGCCCAGATATCAATCCCAATGAGAATTTATGGGCGCACATGAAGCGGCAGCTGCGTAGTATGGACACATCATCTTTGCCTAAACTTGAGGCTGCAGCTATGGAGCAGTTTTAGTCCGTCTGTTCTGCAAAACTACGCCATCAGTCTCCCCAGACGCCTTAAGAAGATAATAAAGGTGAAGGGGAATGCCAGTAAATGCTAAATTTAATGGTGAGTGTTAATTTATTTGTTTCTCCTTGCTAACCACAAGAATGTTTTCTTTTTTTAAGATGGCGTCAACACTTTCCGCGCCTACTGTATAGTGATCCCGTGGTCTCAGTTGGACTCTCCGGGAAGAAACTTAAAACATTATCACCGTGCATATATTTGCATTTAGTAAACTGATCCAGGCTCTAAAAGAATAGAATAAAATAAAAATTTATACAAGTGTTTTATTCGGGAGTAAACATAGTAAGCTAGGGGGTTCGATGACAAATATTTATCAAGTGACCTTTAAAGGTTAGTACTGTATTACAATTTACTACACTGAAGGGCAATTTATTCCATATATTTACAACTCTGATGAAGAAGAAATGCTTAGCTTCATGTGACTAGAATTGTCTGCCAATTATTTTATACCCATTGCCTCTAGTATGAGTGGTAGGTGGTGGCGACCATAATCCACTCACTTGATGTAGTGCTGCCTATTTCTTTCTTACCCTTTATTATTATTTTTCTGTGCCTGCCCTCCTCTCTTCCTGTTTCTCCCATCTTTCCTGTCACTTCTTATTGCTTTTCTTTCCTTTACAGGTGGCTTTACATTGAGTAACAAGCCAAATGGTTTCCTGTAAGCCAAGAAACCATTTACAATGCTGGGTGGTAACCATATAACCAAACCATACGTGCTCCCTACGTATCAACAAGTGGGTTGGTGGAGGGTTAGTGCCCCTCCCCGTAAAAGAAATAACTCAAAGTCAAATGGCCACCCCTTACGGGATTATGGCGTCAGGCAATAGATAGATAGATAGATAGCCTCTAGTATAATTCAAGTGATCAACTGTGAAGTATTTATTGACAGCCATGTTATCTTGTCCTTTGAATATTTTGAATGCTTGAATTAAATATCGTATCCTCCGTTTAGTTAAGGTAAAGAGATTCAAGGCTTCTAAACGTTCCTCGTACGGTTTATTTCTCAAACTAGGTATAATTTTTGTCATCCTTCGTTGCACTCTTTCAAGCTTTTCCATATCCTTTTTATAATACGGTGACCAAAACTGAACGTAGTACTCCAAGTGCGGGCATACTAAGGAATTATACAAAGTGAGGATGATATTATCAGACTTATGTTCAAATGCTCTGCCTATGAATCCAATCAATTTGTTGGCTTCTTTCACTGCTTCTGTACATTGTTTGCTTGGTTTCAAATCGTCTGTTATTATAACTCCTAAGTCTTTTTCGTGGTTTACCCTATCAAGTTGGACATTATTCATGCTATAACTAGCTCTTACATTTTTGCTGCCAATGTTTAGCCCAATAATGGAATTCTCCCCTGGCCCCCCTTCGTACATAACCTAACTTTGAAAGCCAGTGTAAAGGGCCACTAAAGTAGGATAGAAACTATATGCAGGTAGTTTGGAAATTAAAGATATATGTCAGACTTGATCAAAAGCCTCTGAGCTGTCAAGTGCATTGGCAAAGCTTTCACCAAAGTCCTGAAAGGTGGATGACCAGGAGTCTGACAGGAAGGTGAAAAGATCACCCATGAAGCATCACTGGTGGAACCCAAACTGGATTGGAATGAAGGTTGTGATAGGAAACATGCTACATTTCTTTTTTTTTTAAATTAAGAACAGATTCAAAAACTTTAGAAATACAAGGTGTTAATGCAATAGGGCAATACACAGCTGGGAATGGTCACCCTTTTTTGGGATTGGATGAATGAAAGCAAACTTCCAGGAAGAAGGAACGGTAGAAGTTGATAGACAGAGGCGAAAGAGTTTACCTAGGCACGGTGTAAGCACAGAAGCACAGTTCTTGAGGACAACGGGAGGGACCCCATCAGACAGTTCAATATGTCATTGAAAATGTCCAACAGATTCAGGCATGAGCAATTACTCCAAAAACCATGTTGCAAATCTTTGTTGAGACTGTTTGTTTCAAACTGATTCATAAACTTGTCTCTGATAATAGTTTCAAGCAACTTACACACCACTGATGTTAAACTAACTGGGTGATAGATTTCTGGTTGTGCTTTGTTGCCCTTTTCGAATACAGTAATCCCTCGATTATCTGACGTAACAGAGCCAAAGGCATGTCCGGGTAATGGCTCTGGCCCAATAATGGAATTCTCCCCTGGCCCTCCTTCATACATAACTTAACTTTGAAAGCCAGTGTAAAGGGCAACTAAAGTACATTGTACAACACTTGTTCCTGTTGTTTAACACTACTCTATTTGGTCAAGCAGTCCTATAAACCACAGCCAAGCAATTACCATGGTCAAGCAGACCCATCAACCATAGACAAGCAATCACCACTGCAAGGCCATACCCTGCAGACATGAGAGAGAGAGAGAGAGAGAGAGAGAGAGAGAGAGAG
>JAGKTI010017288.1:0-18644 GCA_018397915.1 Birgus latro | reverse complement strand
ATGAAACGCCACAGTGACCAACAGAACAACAATATCATATCAATCGTCCTGTTCCCTTGTTCATATAACTTCTCCCTCCCCAGTGTACAGGCATGCAAGTGAAACACCGCAGTAACAAAGGAAATACTCCAGTCCCCCCTCGCAGTGTATTGTACCGCAGTAGACTCCGATCGAGGTGTGTTTTCGGCCAGGTGAGTGTCTATCAACACCAGGTGTTAACATAAATTGTATCAGTGTATCAGTGTATCGGTACCGTCCAGTGCTATACTAACCACTAAACCGCGGGTCGTCACTTTCGTGACGGTCGGGTGGAATGGATCAGACCGCTTGGCATCACTTGTGTGACTTTGTGTTTTTTTTTATTTGCCCGGGCTTTCAGGTGGTGACTTGTATAATCTATCAGCACTGCCAATGTCCAACAATAGTCAGAGCTGCTAATGTCATCAATACTCCCATCCACTGTTGACAATTTAGCCATTTTCCTTCATTCTAGACTCCCCTCCCTGCCTCCCCTCCATTACCCTCTCATGTCATCTGCTCAGCCGCTCTGAGCTAAGTAAATCTTCCCTGGATTTTTCCACTGTTTTCATCCATTGAAATGAACCCTATGCCCTATTCTTATAAAAAATTATATATAAGGTAATTGATAGTGCCATACACCTGGAATTGGCTAACATTCACTTGACAACATCCAACCTGCACTCATTTGCTAATTTTCCCTGCTTTTTTTTCCTGCGAAATATGCCGTATGAGCGACTCTCGTAATATAAATGTATATAAGAAAGGAAGGGAGAAGCCTGAGTGATATTTATATTCATCTGAAACTACCTAATTTATTATGTATTGTCTAGATTTTCTACGACTTATTTCTTAGCATATACATTAACAGCTGACATTTTCAACTTTTGGCTACCGAGATACGTATTGTACATTCAGTTCACTCTCGTCCTTCACGGTGAAATCACGTCTCAGTCGCGCCCCTCCATTTCTGTCGCTTTTGCGCCCATTATAAAAGGCCCTGTGACCTGTACCCCTACTAAACATCGTTTGGGAAACGGTAAAGGGCTGTAGATATATATAAGCGTAATAAAGTACTAGAAATAGTAAAGTGTAAGTATGTATATGAGTAAGAAATGACAGAATACCAATGGCGAATTAGCGCAAGTGGGAGGCTCGTACGCGCTCGTGTTTTATATTGCTTTCACAGTGTTTTTATTTTTTAAGTATGGATTCCAAACTACTTGGAAATCATTGAATAGTGTTTCTAGTGTTAATACCTGGTAGTTGTATTCATATTACGGGAAGTCGGGAAGTGTAAAGTGGAGACTTAGTTACCCAACTTCAGAAGTCTCCACAAGTCCTACGGTAGTCGATGAGTACTAAAAAAAAAAAAAAAATCCCAGGAGAAAAGCTGAAGGTATGTCCCATAAGCATAATTAATTATAATATTGTAGGACTAATAACTGATTTTTAGCAAATATTTTTAAAAAGTCAGTCAGAGCGCGAATATCCCCACGGGATGGGCACGGCGCACCTCTGACAACCTCGCGGTTTAAGGGCTAATAAGGGAAATTATACCAAGTGCTTTCTTGTGTCTTGAATTGTAATTGTAATCTAAGTGCAATAAGTGCTGTGTGAATATTACCATAATTTCCTTAAGTCGGTATAGAGACAGACTTCCAGTCAAGTAAAATCATGTGTTAACCCATCCCCGGCCAACCCAGCATCTAGTGTATGTTAACTGATGTGCCATTGTTTCTGGAAAGATATTTGTAATACATGTGTGTAACCGTTACTGCCTTGTTTTTGTGTCCAGTCCTTTCCTTAGAATTGCCGACCCAGTCTAGAATTGGGACCCACTGTAGCCTGTGTATTTGAGGGATGAGAAACCGGCCCACAAATACGTTGCATAACAACGTGCAAGAAAACTTTTGCGATAGAAATCCCAGAAAAAAAAATCTTATTTTTTTTTTAATCCAACACGTCCCGACCGATTTCCAACCTCCGATACCCCCCAGTCCCGAGCATTTTCAGATTTTTTTTTGGGGGGTGGGCTCAAATCTTCGCTTTTGGTGAGAAACATCGAAAATTCATAGAGAAATCGCCTTCCTGAGGCTACAAATGGTGCTACAGGTGATGAGTCAGCCTTACTTTTTCCTTCTTTATCTTACGTTTTCCTTCTTTATCAGGGTATCTGGTTAAAGAAAACGAACTATGGAAGGGTTAACTAATTCAAGCCACTTTAACTTACGTATTTATTTATGTATTTGGTCCGAATTTATGTGTAGTACAAGACTATATTGGTTGTCACACATTTATATAGGCAATAGAAGCATTGTTCAGTCACCAAACATATCCACATATATGGCACCTTCCTTTATAACATTACCACCTCATCACTCCTGTTTGTTTCTTGCTCTAGCTTCTTTATTTCCTTGTTCTCCACCTCAGGAATCACTTTCACCGTGAATTTCGTCACTGTAGAGACCGTGGGGCAACATACCTTTACTGGCCAGGTTACTGCTAACAGGTGAATTGCCCAGTGTGGGGGGAGGGGGGGCCAGGCAGTATCCCCACTTGACAGCAGGTAGAGGAAGGTGTCCCACATATGCCTATCAAAAATCACCCATGAAATTTGAAAATTGTGCAAATTATGACGCTTGCAATTGCGCGACGTACCCGTACGTCAATGGGTGTAGCTGTGACAAAACGTTGCGACGTACCCATATGTCGATGGGATTCCTCGGGTTAATGGCTTCTAGTTTTTGGCTATTTTCTCGAAAACTGCAAATCTTATCACAACCAGATACACCTCACTAGAAAGCTAATGAAATTCTCTATCAAAACTTGTAATAACATTTTTTTGTATGATGGAAAATATCAAACCACAATGTTGGGGTCGACGTTCCAAAATGTTTATTCATGGCAGCCCAATGTACTTTTATTCTAGATTTTTTTTTTCTTATCAGCCACAACAAACATCGGCGAATAAGATGATGTGGGTTTCATGGGAATATATAGATGTTTGGGTGGCGAAAATAAGGTGAGAATACATGTTTTTTTTTTTGTGTGTGGCACACGGTGGAGTACGGGTGAGTAAAATCGTGAGCCATGAAACGTACTCAAACTTACTGTGCGTGAAAGGGCTAATATACATAAATTATATAGATGAAGGTTTAATTTGTAAAATAACCAAAATCACTGAAGATACTAATATTTGTAACAGAGCAGACACATTTTTACAGAGGCAGGAAATACAGAGTTACCTCGATCTACTGTTTAATTGGACCCAAACCTGGCAGATGGACTTTAATATCAGTAAATGCAAAGTGCTAAATATTGGAAATAGAAATGGGAAAGTCAGTTAGACCATGAATAACAATCAGTTAGATAATGTCAATCATGAAAAAGACTTAGGGATTATTATGACAAATGATCTTAAACCAAGCAAACAGTGTACGGAGGCTTTTAAAAAAGGCAACAAATTAACTGGATTCATTGGTATAGAGTTTCAATATTAATCCAGTAATATCATCCTCACCTTATATAATTCTCTAGTTTAGAGTATTGTGTTCTGTTCTGGTCACCTTATTACAAAGAAGATATAGATAAACTTGAAAGAGTACAACGACGGGTAACCAAAATGATAACCTACCTAGTTTGAGAAACAAACCATACGAGGAGCGTTTAGAAGCCCTGAATCTCTTCACCCTAACTAAGCGCAGATTACGAGGAGTCTTAATTCAAGTTTTTAAAATATTCAAAGGGCACGATAACATGGCTGTTGATAAATACTTCACGGTTGATCACTCGAATTACACCAGAGGAAATGGGCACAAAATATTAGCAAATGATTCCAGTCACATGAAGCCAAGCATTTCTTCTTTAACATAGTTGTTAATATATGGAACAAATTGTCCACCAGTGTAGTAGATCGTGATACAGTACTAACCTTTAAAGGTCGCTAGGACAAGTATCTGTCGCCTAACCCCTAGCTTAATATGTATACTTCAGAATAAAAGACTTGTGTGTCCCTAGCTTAATATGTATACTTCAGAATAAAAGACTTGTGTGTGTGTATATATATATTCAGAGCCTGGATCAATTTACTAAATGCAAATATAGTATAAGCACAGACTAGGATATGCACAGCTAGCCCTGAGTTAACGGTCACTACTCATACTTTCGACCTGTGATGGGTTGTGGATTACAGAGAGTTCCGGTTAGCGAAGCGACCACCATCTTTTTTTTTTTTTTTTTTTTTTTACCGTACAAGAGGTCGCTGCATCAGGAGGAAACTTTTGTACTTGTTCTGCATGGGAAAGTTCGTTGTCTCGGTGGGGTGAACGGAGATGTGGCCCAATTGAATATTGCCTACCTTAAACGCACCAGGCAAGGCTGCCGCACCACCCCTGAACATCCACACTGTGCGCTGTCAAATTTCCACGCTGTGTCTACAGATGCCTCCGTTAACTCAACGTACCCATACATGTGTACCTTAGTTACTTATTATTTGATTATTCGTTTTCCTCTACTACTTTCTCTTTCAGGTTATCCAAACTGGTAGCTTATAGATAAAGTATTATAGAATGTAACTTTTCCTTTCAGTCTTTCCTATGAAATTTCCATGTCAGTTTTTCTATGCTGCACGGTGGTTTTTCTTACTTTTTCCTGCCAGTTTTAACTTGAGAGTTCGGAGGTGGAGGGACCCTTCTTCCTTTATCTCATAGTCATAGTCTACTCTGACAAGCAGCCTCGAAAGGACCATAATGTCTGTTGCTGTTTGCTTTCCTTTGTACTTCTTTGTACACTCTGCTGGTCAACGTTTCGTGTGTTCCGGGGACGGCTCATTCAATGTTATCATTATATACTCTGCATAACTTATTCAACCCCTAGTCCCACAGTCACACGAATGACCACACCAGCAAACGCAGCCGTCCGTGCGATACAGGTAGTAGACTGTAACACCAATCGAGCAGGGCAGTACTCCCAAGATGGATGACAGGGAGTGCTGGAGTTCCCGTTTCATCAGCCATCAGGACTAACTCCTCACCATCCCCCTTTGCTGAACTTTATCAAATGTTTCAGTAACAAAGACAGTAGGTCAGCATGCTCTCCAAAACAAGTTCCTCTTTCTGTTAACACCAAACTACATGCATATTACACACTACACTTCCTGTTTAAAATGCAACAAAATGGTGTCTCATGATCAAACCTCAGAGTCCCCTGGGGGGAGAGGGACCATAAATACCCTACCATCCACCCCTCTCCCGGTGACAACCCACCAAGATGCCTGGAACCACTGTCTGACTCATTTCTTCTTAAATTCTGAAACATTTGTGGTTTTTCCTCTAGCTTTCTCTCTGCTGAGCACAACCTCTCCTCTAAACCTCACCTTCTCTTCCTAACAGAGCCTCAGCTGTCTGAGGAAACTGATAGCAAACCCTTCCCTGTCTCCTCCTGCTTTCTCTATATTCATTTCAAAGCCAGAGGTGGCTGTTGTGTAAATGTATGCAGTGACATATTTTGCTCGCGTGTTCCTGAAGTAGAGTCTTCTGTATTCCTTACTCTCTGGCTATGGCTTTCCTGTCATTCTCTGACATAATACATCTGCACTGTTTACTTATCCTCTAATTCTATTGACTATGAAAAATTGTTTGACTATCTTATTTCTAAGATGGAACATATCCTATCCATTTCTCCCTTCTCTGAAATCTAAATTCTAGGAGATTTCAATGTTCATCACCACCACCTTTGGCTCTCCTGTCCTTTCACTGATCCACCTGGTGAACATGCCCACATCTTTTCTATCCTTAATGACCTAGAGCAACTTGTACAATATCCTACCCATATCCCTGACTGCCTTGGAGAGAGTTCCAACATCTCTGACCTCTTCCTTACAACTAATCCTTCTGCTTATGCTGTTAATCTCTCCTCTCCACTGGGCTCCTCCAAAAACAACCTTATCACCTTAACCTGTCCTATTGCTCAAGTAAGGCCTGTGGATCCTCCAAAGAAGCAGCGGCTGTGGCACTTTGGAGCAGCTGATTGGGAGGCCCTCGGGCAGTACATCAGTATTTTCCCCGGAATGATTATTGAGTGTGCCTTGCGCGAGGAGGTCATTGTCACGGGAATGAAACCATACATTCCTTTCGCATATCTTTTCACATATACAAAAAATAAATAAATAAATAAAACGGTTGTTCGAATGCTGTCCACAACAAGGAGAAGGCCTACAAAAGGTACTGGGGCCAACCCACTCCTGAATCTATATTTCTTCCTGGAATCATGCCAACTTTGTTCTTTGCTCTGCTAAAACGAATTTTATTCATACTAAATGCTCTGAACTCCCCAACTCAAATTTTTCCCACCCCCTCTGGCACCTTGCCAAAAAACCTTTCTAATAACTTTACCACAGCATCTTTCCCTCATCTTTTCCACTCTGTAGCTCTTTCTTCTACTGATATAGCAGAGCTCTTTGTACAGGCTTTCTCCTCCAATTCCACCTTAGAGGATTCCGGTGCTGTTCCTTCTTCACTTTCCCCCTCTGACTTCCTCATGGCTGTCATTAAAATCTCTTCAATTGATGTATTTTCCTCCATCACTGGCCTAAATATTAACAAGGCATATGGATCTGATGAGGTCCCTCCTGTCTTCCAGATCTCTGCTTCTGTGCTTACTCCTAGCCTAGGTTAACTCTTTCACATTAGTCTGTCAACTTGTACCTGTCCTTCTTGCTGGAAGGTTGCTCTTAATTAGCCTGTCCCAAAGAAGGGTGACCATTCCCAACCCTCTAACAGTTGTCAAATTGCTTTAATATTGTGTGTCTCAAATGTTTTTGAGTCTACTCTTAACCAAGAAATAAAAAATAAAGCATCTTTCCTATCACAACCTTTTTTTTTAATCTTCAGTATGGGTTCCATCAGGGACGCTCCACTGGCGATCTTCTCACATGCTTTTTAGACTCCTGGTCATCCTCCTTTTCGAACTCTGACGAAAGCTTTGCCATGGCACCTGACATCTCAAAGCCTCTCAGTCGAGTTTGGCATTAATTTTAATTTCCAAATTGTCCATTGATAGTTTCTATCCTTCTATCTGTGACTTCATATTTAACTTTCTTTCTGGTCGTTCTATAGATGCTGTTGTAAATGGCCACCGTTCTTCTCCTGGATTTATCAACAGTGGCGTTCCTCAGGGCTCTGTCCTGTCAGTAACCATCTTCCTTTTATTTATCAATGGCCATCTAAGCTGTACAACTAACCCTAACTCTCATACGCTGATGACTCCACCCTTCAAGACCCATTCGCTCCCCAAATCGTCCATCTCAGCAATTACTTCAACAAAGAAGGGATGAGGCTATGGCACATATAAATGTCTGACTTGGCTCGTATCTCTGACAGGGGTAAAAATAATCTTGTTGTTTTTAATGCGTGAAAACTCAGTTTTTACACCTATCAAGCTGACAGAATCTTCCACAAGAGTACCTGCTCAATCCTGCATCTTCATTAAAAATACTCGTTTCTCTCGGGAGTTATCTTGGAAAAATCATATTACATCTCTTGTATAATCTGCTTCCAAGAGATTAGGAGTGCTAAGCTGACTCCGTACCTTCTTTACCCCACGCACAGTTGCTGACTTTACACACTTTTTTTTTTTTTGCCTCTGTGTTGTGTACCCACGTACAGCTCATCTCAACAAGGTGGAGTCAAAGGCTTTTCTTCTCATTAACTCCGCTCCTCTTATGGTTCCCTGCAATCTCTGCTTCATTTCCGCACTGTTGGATCTTTATCTCTTTTCTATTTCTACTTCAGTGGTCACTGCTCCTTTGAACTGTCTGCTGCCATCTCTCCACTACTATGACAGGCACATAGACCCCGTCTCTCATCCCTTTTCTGTCCAACTCTTTAATGCCAGAGTTAACCATTGCTCCCAGTCGTTCATGTATGCAACAGGTCAGCTCTGGAACTGTCTCCCTCGGTCTGTATTTCCTACTTCCTATGAACTCCAGTCCTTGAAACACAGTGTGTCAAGGCATCTCGAAATAAACGGATCTTGAATTTGGCTCTCTTTTGTATTGTTTTTGTTTTCTTCTTGGAAGGAATGGTTTGCGGGTTTCTGGCCTTTTTTCCTTCTTCCTTGAAAAAAATAAATAAATGACATTTTATTGGACGAGTAGAGAAGGGTGCATTTGTATGTATGATCAAAGATTATCTTGGCAGTACTTTTGAGGTACTGTACATGTTGTGAATATACGTAACATCGATATACTGTCTGATATGTTTGATGCGTTATAAGTAACAGTTAATCTTGCTGACAGCGATATATTGTTTAATCCAAATTTGTGGCGAGATGTCATGGATAAGTTGTACAACAGATGTAGGTCTGCTGAGAGAGGCATCCCCTCTAAATGAGACACTATTTTATACTGATTTTTCCTATTGTCATAAGATTTTATCTTTTTACCTTTTTATTATTCAGTTTGGATAGCTTAGGTTTTAGTGTGTGTGGTCTTACAACTACTGTTTCCACAGAAAACACATTGATTCAGTTAGGGAATTATGCTTTAGGGAATTTGGTATATTTTTACAAGGAACGTTTATTACACAAGATAAATTTAGTTTGCTTGGATTTATTGGTGAAAACTATGATTATTTTTAGCGTGTCAGCGATTTTTTCCGAGAGGGCTTTGGTTGCTATGGCTGGAGGACCCGAGGATGGGTTAGCAGTGTTATGGAAAAAGAATGCTATATTTAAGGTTATGAAATTTTTATTTGAGAATAACTTTATCTCATTTAACATGAATATGATGAACTATGATATTCTATTGGGTAATATCTTCTTAAAAAGAGATATTTGGTAGGCTCATACACTTAGTAATACTTGCAAACATTATCTGTATTAGATGATCTAATTTTGAATAATTTTTTTTTGAATAATAATTTTTTGGGGGGTGATTATAATGCTGACCCATTCTTGGGACGGGCATGGCATGATCTTACAAATTTCATGAATAATAATTCACTTAAGTGTTTAGATATCAGTAAATTGGCAGCTTCATTGTTTACTTTTACAAGTTTTGGCAACTTGCAAGTCGCTGGCTGGATCATATCATTGGATGAGAGCATCCAAATATTTTTATAAAAGATAGGAGCATATTAAACATTATAATTGGTTCTGATCAACAGCCACTTGTAACTCACTTTTATATTTGAGTCAGAGAATATCTTAAATACACCCCACCCTCGGCTATCACGTCTAATTGGTGCTGACCTCAATATTTACCCCTAAGGTACCCTTTTTGTACCACATAATAATATATAATGGTCTAAAAATGAGCATGCAAATTAGAAATATACTGTACTATCTATCTATCTATTGCCAGACTCCATAATCCCATAAAGGGTGGCCATTTGACTTGTTTGTTTTACTGGGAGGATTAAAAAAAAAAAACTTACTATCTCTGATGGTCGTCTAGCATCACGCATATTTAGCCAGTAATAAGTTTCAGTGCCCATTAAAAACTAAATGCAGTGTGAGCCATAAGTCACCAACAATAAAGGAAAAAATTAAAAGCTATAAAAAAGTCGTCAGGAAAGACTGCTGGTTTGGGGACACCTCGCCGTCAAGTCAAATTCCCCGTCACAACAATACCAAGACAATTCCCCATCATTAATGAAGACAGCTATGGGTGATCTATCTATCTATTGCCAGACGTCATAATCCCGTATGGGGTGGCCATTTGACTTCGAGTTATTAGTTTTACGGGGAGGGTTTAAAAAACAACATACTATTCCTTTTGATAGCCATCTAGCATCGCGCATATTTCGCCCGGAAGAAGTTTCGGAGCCCATTAAAAAAAAATGCAGTGTGAAACTATTTTTCACAGCCATTAGTCATCAACAATATAGGAGAAAAATAAAAGCTATAAAGAAGTCGTCAGGAAGGACTGATGGTTTGGGGACAGATCACCATCAAGTCAAATTCCCTGTCACAACAATAACAAGACAATTCGCCGTCATTGATGAAGACAGCTATGGATGATCTATCTATCTATCTACTGCCAGACGCCATAATCCCGTAAGGGATGGCCATTTGACTTTGAGTTATTAGTTTTTCGGGGAGGTTTAATAAAAGAAACTTCTATTCCTTTTGATGGCGGTCTAGCATCACGCATATTTCGCCAGGAATAAGTTTCGGAGCCCATTAAAAAAGAAAATGCAGTGTAAAACTATTTTTCAAAGCCATTAGTCATCAACATTAAAGGAAAAAAAAAGCTATAAAGAACTCGTAAGGAAGGACTGATGGTTTCGGGACGATTCGCCATCGTCAAATTCCACGTCACAACAACAACGAGGCATCTTGCCGTTATCAATGAAGACAGCTATGGGTGATCTATCTGTCTATTTATCTGTCTGTTGCCAGACGCCATAATCCAGTAAGGGGTGACCATTTGACTTTGAGTTATGTGTTTTACAGGGAGGGTTAATAAAAACAATTTACTATCCCTTTTGATGGTGGTCTATCATCATGTATATTTCGCCAGGAATAAGTTTCGGAGCCCATTAAAAAATGCAGTGCGAAACTATTTTTCAAAGGCATCACTCATCAACAATAAAGGGGGGAAAAAAAGCTATAAAGAAGTCGTCAGGAAGGACTGATGGTTTCGGGACGATTCGCCATTGTCAAATTCCCCGTCACAACAACAACGAGACAATTTGCCGTCATTAATGAAGACAGCTATGGGTGATCTGTCTATCTATCTATCTGTCTATTGCCAGACGCCATAATCCCGTAAAGAGTGGCCATTTGACTTTGAGTTATTTGTTTTACAGGGAGGGTAAATAAAAACAACTTACTATCCCTTTTGACGGCGGTTTAGCATCACGCATATTTCGCCAGGAATAAGTTTCGGAGCCCATTAAAAAGGAAAAATGCAGTGTGAAACTATTTTTCAAAGCCACTAGTCATCAATAATATCTATCTATCTGTCTATATACCTATGTTGTTTCCCCCAAGAAAATGGAGGTAACTGAGACAGGTCAACACACTACCAATTAACTCATCCACTCACACACTTTCATTCGCATCTTAGCCCCAAAGGGGAGAAGGGACAGATCCTCACTGCACCACACCGGACGAGGGTCAACTACACAGTGCAGTCAGTGACATCCGCAGAAGGGCCCGACAGCAAAGCTGGTTTACCTCTGCCACATCATAATTGACCCAGCCCCTTACCCGCACCTGACCTGATCAGCTGATCAGACAAAATGCGAGAGAATATCCCCTCATGGCTGCATCATCATTTATTCATTCACAATTTCCCTCCATTCATTTCTATCATGCACAGCCACTCTTCCTTGCTCAACAGACAACCCTCTCGCATCCAATGCTCTCTTCACACTGTCCATCCATCCTATTCGTGGTCTTCCTCTCAGCCTTACACCTCTCACATCAGATCTAGTTATCTTTTTCACCAATTGCTCATTTTCCATTCTCTCCATATGCCCAAACCATCGCAACACCCTCTGCTCAACTCGATCAGCCATCTCGCGAACAATTCCAGTTCTCCTTCGCACTTCATCATTTCTCACTCGATCCATACGCGTCACTCCATACATACTCCTCAGTCACCTCATCTCCATTACATTCAAAATTTTCCTCTCTGCTACACCCATATTCCATGTTTCAGCCCCATACAATGCAGTCGGTACCACAGTACCCTCATACAGCCTTCTCTTTACATCCATTCTAAGTGAACGAAATCTAAACACTTTTTTCATTCCTAGCAGCACCTTTCCAACTTCATTCATTCTAAACTTCACTTCTGCATCTACTCTTCCATTCACAGCAACATGTGACCCTAAATACTTAAAACACTCTACCTCCTCAAGCAACTCGCCATTCAATAATAAATTCATCCTCATACCATCGACCAACCTCGTACACTTCATCACTTTATTCTTATTCTCATTTATTTTCAGTTTCCTCCTTTCACATACCCTTCCAAACTTCTCTACCGACTGTCTCAATCTCTCCTCTGAATCAGCCACCAGTGCAGCAGCATCTGCAAATAGCACCTGCTTCAGATTCCACTCTCTACCATCATTCACCAGACTCCGTACTCCACCTAACACTCTTGCATTCACCTCCCTTACAACACCATCTATATAAATATTAAACAACCAAGGCGACATCACACATCCCTGCCGCAGCCCCACTCTCACGGGAAACCAATCACTCACAGTATTTCCCACTCTTACACACGCTCTACTATTTACATAAAAACCTTTTACTTCTTTTAGTAACCTGTCATGAAGCCCATACAATCTTAGAACAATCGACAAAGCCTCCCTATCAATTCTATCATATGTCAGGCTGATGGTTTCGGGATGATTCACCATCATCAAATTCCGTGTCACAACAACAACGAGACAATTGGCCGTCATTAATGGAGACAGCTGTGGGTGATCTATCTATCTGTCTATTGCCAGACGCCATAATCCCGTAAGGGTTGGCCATTTTACTTTGAGTTATTTGTTTTACGGGGAGGGTTAATAAAAACAACTTACTATTCCTTTAGATGGCGGTCTGGCATCACGCATATTTCGCCAGGAATAAGTTTCGGAGCCCATAAAAAAAATGCAGTGTGAAACTATTTTTCAAAGCCATTAGTCACCAACTATAAAGGAAAAAAATAAATTCTATAAAGAAGTCGTCAGGAAGGACTGATGGTTTGGGGACGATTGGCCATAATCAAATTCCCTGTCACAACAACAACGAGACACTTCGCCGTCATTAATGAAGACAGCTATGGGTGATCTATCTATCTGTCTATTGCCAGACTCCATAATCCAGTAAGGGGTTGCCATTTGACTCTGAGTTATTTGTTTTACGGGGAGGGTTAATAAGAAACAGAACTTACTGTCCCTTTTGATGGTCATCAGGTATCACGCATATTTCGCCAGGAATAAATTTCGGAGTCAATTAAAAAAAAAATGCAGTGTGAAACTATTTTCAAAGCCATTAGTCATCAACAACAAAGGCAAACAAATAAAAGCTATAAAGAAGTTTTCAGGAAGAACTGATGGTTTCGAGACAATTCGCCATCAAGTCAAATATGCCGTCACAACAATAACAAGACAATTCGCCATCATTAATGAAGACAGCTATGGGTTATTTATCAATCAATTGCCAGATGCCATAATCCAGTAAGGTGTTGCCATCTGAGTTTGAGTTATTTGGCTATTGTAATATCACAAAAAAGGTTATTGTTCTCGCTGTCACTGGCAGTCTGAGGACGAGTTGAATGGCTTGGCGGGCGGCACGGGATACTTGGTCAGGTGGGCAGTCAGCGCTCGGCTGGTGCAGACGTCACGCGACCAATTACCAAGTGAATCTTTTGTTGGCTGGGTGGAGTGCCGGAGCCTGGCCTTTTTTTTTTTTATTTTTTAACCCGAGGCGTCCCATTGACATATGGGTACGTCGCAACGTTTTGTCACAGCTAAACCCATTGACGTACGGGTACGTCGCGCAATTGTTAGGGTCATAATTTGCACAATTTTCAAGTTTCATAGGTGATTTTTGGTAGGCATATGTGGGGGACCTTCCTCTACCTGCTGTGAAGCAGGGATACTGCATGGCCCCTCCTAACCCCCCTCCCCCTCCCCCCCACACTGGGCAATTCACCTGTCAACAGTAACCTGGCCAGTAAATGTATGTTGCCCCATGGTCTCTCCAATGACGAAATTCACGGTGAAAGTGATTTCTGAGGCGGAGGACAAACAAATAAGGAAGCTAGGGCAAGAAACAAACAAAAGTGATGAGGTGGTTATGTCATAAAGGAAGGTGCCATATGTGGATGTGTTTTGTGACTGAACAATGCTTCTATTGCCTATATAAATGTGTGAAAACCTATATAGTCTTGTACTACACATAAATTCGTACCAGATACATAAATAAATGTATTTGTTAACCCTTCCATATTTCATACCCTGAGAAAGAGGGAGAATTCAAGGCTTTATCATCACCTGTAGCACCATTTATAGCTTCAGGAAGGCAATTTCTCCATGAATTCTCAATGTTTCTCAATAAAAGCGAAGGTTTGAGGGAAAAAAAAAAAAACGAAATTGCTCGGGACTGGGGGTATCGGAGGTGGGAAACTGGTTGGGACGGGACGGGTTAAGACTTCTGGTGCGTGATAGCAGGGATTTAGTGCGTGATAGGGTATTTGGGTAATGTTTTTATACAGGCACAATAGCGATAAAACGCTACGCAGAACCCGCGATAGCTGAGGGTCGGGTGTACTGTACATGCAAATCAATGCATGATAAAAAGAGTACTATAAATTATCATGATTTATGTCATGTAAAGTGGAATTCCCTCCATGATGCTGAACTTGGAGAGGTTGATGAAATAGTAACTAGGCGTCTTAATCCTGGAACACTAACTTTGGGTGTATTTCACCTGACAGGAATGATCTCATTGCCAGTGTGCAGGGTTCCCGTGGTCCTGGGGCAGCCACTTTCCCAATATCTTCAGGTTTCTGCCAGTTGTTGTAGAGGGTGGTTATACCATTGTTCTTTGCTTATGGGTTTAGGCCGTAGAACTTGATTTGTGTGTGCAAACCTCTTTTTTCAGTGCTCTTCCTTACAGATTACATAACAGCTGGTGAATGGCAAGCCCTTCAGAGGTGGCCCAAAGGGCTCAGGATTACATGGGAAGATTATCAAAGACATCTAACAATTTTTTATATAATATATTTTTCGTGAAAAATTCATGGAAATTTGTATTTTTAGTTACTTTTTTTTGGTTATCATTTACATACCCAAATTATATGATTTTAATTCCTTTGTGATGGTAACTTATAGTACAAAGCCTAAAGTTCTTTCATGCACTTTTATATTAATAATGCAGTGCATTTGATTTTTTCTTTCCCCAATTTCGGGTGAGACACCCGGGGTTAGTGTTAGTGTTACTAGATTGATGGTTAGTGTTCTAGGGTTAAGGCAATATTTGAACAGCAGAGTCTGATGTGTGCCTCTCCTGGTTGCCGGAACCCAGAACATCTTGAATAGATAGATAATATGTATAGCAATGTATGTGAAGAAATTATGTTTGCATCTCAGGCTTACAAGGAAAAAAATATATTGAACTTAATAAGTTTAAAGCAATTCCAGGGTGGAATAAAAGAGTCAAGTCAAATTATAATATTGCTCAAGGCTGTTTCTTAAGATGGGTTGGGAGTGGAAAACGTGGAAAACAAAGAGAAGGCACTCACTGTGAAGGATTGAAGTAGTTTCGGACGATTTTTAAGAATAGTTTAAAACAATGTAAGAAAGTTGAGCAGGAGGAAATATGTAAGCTAAGAACGGAAACATTTGCTTTAAAAAGATAAAAGAATGTTTTGGAAAGAGGTTAATGTTAGAAAAGGGAAATATAAGAAGGCTAATATTATTGACGGAGAATGTAATAAAGAAAGACTCGTGAATATTTTCTCAGAGAAATTTATAGGTAATTATAATTATCATGCAGAGGAAGAACACAGCTTCCTTAACTTGCTTAAGAATGAATGGGCAGTGAGGAGTAAGATGCACCTCAGAATTTTCTGAATTGTCTTTGAAGAGCGATAATTAAATTAAAAAACGGTTGTGTACAGTTGGTTAAAAAAAAAATAATCATCATCTGATGATTTTTCAGCTAGCATATCAAAGTTTTTAAAAGCATGTTTTGTTCATTGTTACAGTCCAGCCAGTATGCTTAAAAGCATTATTACTCCAGAGATCAAGGATAAGCGAGGCAACATTTCTGAGTTGATAAACTACACACCTCTGATGCAATCATCATGTTTACCAAAATAGTTTCACTTGCTCGATGTTTTAGAAGAAAAAGTTTTTGCTGATAAAAGACAGTTTGGTTTTAGAAAGGGTATGCCAGCTAGTGATGCTTGTTATTTATAGAGATAACGCATAAATATTCTTAAAATAAAGACCTCGAAGTGCACTGTTTGTCGATCTTTCCAAGGCTTTTGATACTGTGAGTAATTTTTTTTATTAAGAAAGAAAGTTTTAGATCGTGGGGTTCCTGCTGACATAACTCTTTTATTGATGCACTACTTTCGTAACCAGTATGGAAATGTCGTTTGGGAGGGGCTCCATGGCACCTTTCATCCTGTAGAAAAAAGGGGTAAGACAAGGTGGCATTCAAATAATATATTGATAGTATTGTAACAAAGATTTCTAACATTGATGTAGGTTGTATGCTAGAGGAAACAGATTAAACCTACATATGTCAGTGATATTGTTTTGCTTAGTAATCCTTTAAATTATTTAGGAGTCCATTATATGATACCTCAGAGTGAATTATTGAGTCATGATTTGAAAATGAATAAGACTAAGACTATATGTGTGATTTTTCATAGGTCCACCCAAAAAAGGCTTTATAAAGTTTTGACAAAGAATACAATCAAATTAGCAGGTGATACATTTCATGTTATCACTGAATATAAATGTTTGGGACACACTGTCAACTGCTCTCTACAGGATGAAAGTGATGTGGAGTTTCAACACACACACACACACACACACACACACACAAACACACACACACANCAAATTAGCAGGTGATACATTTCATGTTATCACTGAATATAAATGTTTGGGACACACTGTCAACTGCTCTCTACAGGATGAAAGTGATGTGGAGTTTCAACACACACACACACACACACACACACACACAAATGCAAACTTTAATAGCGTTTTTAGAGATTTTAAGCATGTCGATAGGGCTACTTAAATTTTTTTAATTCATATTTTAAACCAGAATATGGACTTAACCTTTTGTACCATCCCCGTTATATGTCTGTATCTATGCCCTCCCCACTACATATGTGCCCCCCACTAAAAATGCTGACAAACCAGCGTTCTCACGCTCGACTTAGCTGAAGAGTTCAGTACAGGGCTAACATTCATACAGGCAACATCCGTCTCAGTGTCCCACAATTAAAGTCTGTAATTAGTTACTCCAGGACCTTCATTAAACCATCATGGGGCTGTGGATAACATTTGGTAGCAGCGGTGTCTCAAACCATCATTTCTGACTGCCTCCTACAGTGTTTAGTGCCACCAACAAATACTCGATGCCCCGCATTTCACGGCCTCATCCTCTCAGTGCCTCTCATGGCGTAATAGCGGCTAATGCCGGCTCTGCATCTACAGGTGTCCGATTTCCCTCACCAGTGCCATCCTCTACACTGACCACACCCCCACACAAGTGTCCCCGCCGCCACCCTGCGCACCTGTCTCACCTGTTCCAACACTTGTTCAGTTCGTCATCTTGTGTTCCCTCACCTCAAGGTAACCCTCTCCAACCTCTGCCAATCCCCTGACGCCACCCTCTGCATCTGCCACCCACCAGCTTTGCACCTGCCTGTGGAAACATCTGCCCTCACCCCGCAACTCACCCTTCTACCCCTCAGTGCCTCCCATCTGGTCTGGACTAACTGCTTGGACGTGTTCACGTACCATATCCCAGCCACCGAGCCAGCCTGCCTCCACCACGACACCAGCACTTGACCTCCACGTTCACACCCAGTCTCCTCTCCTGCCAGCTGACCTGCCAGTCTTGCCTCACGTCCTCTCCACTGCACGTCCATGCCCTCTCCACTTCGTTCACAAATCAGCTGTGTAACTATAGTAGTATACCTTCATCCACCCATATTGACTTTCTATAGAGATTATGCTCTCGATTTTCTCTACAGATTGCATATTATTGTCGATTTTCATCTCATTCCCCGCTCACTTCATACTCATCTTCACCTCCTGTCTTTATTACTCATCTCACATTTCACCTTTTATTTATTACAACCCGCATCCTGTCATCTTCACACAGTTCCACTTCCATTCTCATAGTACATTTTCTATCTCCATACTGTAAATATATACATATCTCTACTCATCTTTCATCTTTCATTATGTCATACTACATGTCATACTTTGAATATACGGAACTTACTCCAACCACTCTCAGCCAAGACATAATGAATACACATACTCCACCTGCCGAGGAAGATTCAGTGACTCATCTACATAGCGGGCGCATGCATCCACGACCCGACTCACACCCTGCCACTTCATTACCCGCCTGCCCACATTCTTCCCATCCAGATACTATCCCTCCAGATACCTCATACTCTATCTCTGACTCTCCACAGCCTTCTCCAATCCCCACCCCAAACCATGTTGTACACTCTCCTGCCCCACTTCATCTACCGTCTCACTTACACTTACCTGCCACTACCTTCTCTCTCTCTCTCTCTCTCTCTCTCTCTCTCTCTCTCTCTCTCTCTCTCTCTCTCTCTCTCTCTCTCTCTCTCTCTCTCTCTCTCTCTCTCTCTCTCTCTCTCTCTCTCTCTCTCAATCCCCTAGTTCAATCACTTCCACACTTCCAACCATGGCCCAAACAACACCTAGTCCACAGTCTATCTATCTCGACGATGCCAATCATCCCAAATTTAGCGGCGAGGACTCAACTTGGTCTGTTTATGATTTCCTCAGAGAGGTAGAAACCGATATCCACAATCGGCGAATTACAGATGAAAACCTCAAAGTCTCTTATCTCATGGGTCACTTACACCAAGGCAAATC
>JAGKTI010017287.1:0-18645 GCA_018397915.1 Birgus latro | reverse complement strand
TCATGGGTTTGGACTTCGGATTAAAATGTCAGTCCCATACAATTGCCACAGAATTTTAAACATCGCAAGTCAGTTTCATCTACGTATGGCGAATGTGAATACCTTGTTTCACATTCTTTGTTAGTTGGTGTAGTCGGTAATCTGTAGAGGAATTGGTCGAAGTCAGCTCCGATGTTAGGACAACCGCGAGCGAGTGCATGTAGCCGAGGGAGTGTCGCTCATTGTGAGTCCTGATGACGTAATATCCACAGGTCAGTCGAAAGCTCTTCCTTAAATCCCCCCCCCATTTTGTTCCTATAATTAATCCTCTATTTATATATTAGTAGGATGACTGATAATGTTTCCTCTAACTTCCTTTTGTAATGACTGAGTCCTGACGGCGTAATATCCACAGATTGTCGGTGTTCCATCGAGGCCTCTCGTCCCGGTGTAGATACGCGGCCCTTCTTACCAGTGCCCATTACACAAAATTCCCCCATTCCATCTCTTTCTGTATTGCTATGTCGAATATGTAATTGATTGGTCCATTTGAATAATCTATTCTTTCGATATGAAAAGTTTAGTTGATAGCGGATTTTGGTATTCATACTGTATGTTATTGTTTCCCCTAAAATTACAGATATTTCAAACTCCTTAAAATTTTAGTCAGTAGTATCTGTCTTTGAATGATCAATATATCAATTTATGTAAACCTTTGGGAATTAGGGTGAATGTTCCAGACTTAGAGGAGCTTTTGGTGGAGGTAGTGTCTCGGGGAGTTAGTTTCATGAGTCCGTTAGAGACCGTCGAAGTGCAAGTCACGCACATGTTTGAATTATTTTTTTAATACTGTATTAGGTTAAGAGGTGAAGTTATATAAATATATTAGTTTCGTTTTGCTTCGTTTCGTTTTTGAAGGCTCCAATATGCTTGCATGCGTCGACTTTGGTCACCTAATGGCGGCTCTCCACGCTGCTCAATCCCTGGCAGCATCCCTGTTCAGTCCCTTAACCCTTAAGTCACACTTAATGACCTCATCCCATGTCTTTCTTGGTCTACCCCTCCCAACCCCTCGTTTCATTTCGTTTCGTTTTTGAAGGCTCCAACATGCTTGCATGTGTTGGCCTTGGTCACCTAATGGCGGCGCTCCACGCTGCTCAATCTCTGGGAGCCTCCCCGCTCAGTCCCTTAACCCTTAGGTCACATTTAATGACCTCGTCCCATGTCTTTCTCGGTCTACCATTCCCAACCTCTCCCCCAATATTAACACTTCTCACCCTCTGTACCCAATTATCATCCCCCATCCTCTCCACATGTCCAAACCACCTCAGCCTACCTCTCCTCATCACAACACCAATACACTCCAGCCCCATTCCACCCCTCAACTGCTCCATCGCAAACCCAGTCCCCCCAGGCCCAGCACGCAGGGACGCACCGCACATCCACCTAATCATTGTCATTTCTGCACGCCCAAACCTGCGAATATCCTCTTCCTTTACTGCCCAGGTCTCACTACCATACAGCATCACACTCCTAACACATGCTGCATACAAAGACCCCTTAGCACGTAAGGAGAGTCCTCTCAATGTCAGGAGAGGCAACAGCTCCCTGAACTTCTTTCAACCACTTCTCACTCTAGCAACCGAGCTAACTCCAGCCCCACCTCCGGCACATAACATGTCTCCCAAATAAAAAAAACTCCTCCACACACTCAAGAGACTCACCTGCAAGTTCAACCCTCTCACGCCTAACAATCTCCACCTGCTCTCCCAGACACGCCGCACACATGAAATCAGCATTATCTCGCAGTCTACCTCTAATACCACTACATCTCTTGTGCACCTATTTATCACAAACACTACACAAGATGGAATTACTTCCCACACCCATGTTGCAAACTGCACATGGCCACTCTCTCTCTCCTCTGCTTGTACCACCACCAACCCTAGATATCATCACTTTTGTTTTATCTGCATTTACCCTTAAGCCCTTGTACCCCATACCATCTCTCCACTTCTTAAATCTTTCCTCAGCCTCCCCTTCACTCTCCGCAATCAACACCAAATCATCAGCATACAACATCTCCCATGGAAGTCCATCTCTGAAGTCACGTGGGAGGGCTTCAAGCACCATGATAAACAACAAGGGACTCAAAACTGACCCCTGATGCACACCAACGTTCACGGGAAACTCATCACTCAAAACTCCATTCACTCCTACCTGGGTGCGAGCACCCACGTACATGGCCATAACCACCCTAACCAGCCACTCTTCCAACCCCAACTTTCTCATTGCCCACTTCACCACCTCTCTAGGGACTCTGTCAAAGGCCTTTTCCAAATCAACAAAAACAAAATACAATTCCCTTTTCTTACCAATATATTTTTCCTGAAGCT
This sequence comes from Birgus latro, assembly GCA_018397915.1. Lineage (NCBI taxonomy): Eukaryota > Metazoa > Arthropoda > Malacostraca > Decapoda > Coenobitidae > Birgus > Birgus latro. The sequence continues at coordinate 16,270 of JAGKTI010017287.1, read as the reverse complement.
GTCGAACAATGAATATGACATCAGTGGTCCCCCTGCCTGGCATAAACCCAAACTGCATCTCACTGATATTCACTCTTTCTCTAATCATATCTTCTAGAACTCTCTCCATTACTTTCATTATCTGATCTAAGAGCTTTATACCTCTGTAATTTCCCCTTTCCAGGGCATCACCCTTCCCTTTGTACACATTTACAATTACACTCTTCAGCCAATCATCTGGGACCACACACTCATATATAATCATATATATCAGGTCAGTGACTAACCTCACCCCAGTATCTCCAGAGGCCTTCAACATTTCGGCAGTCAACCCAGACACACCTGCCACCTCCCCAACCTGCATCCTGCCTATTGCCTGACTAACAATAGCAGCATCAATCAAAGGCCAAGGGCCAAACACTGGATCAGCTGGCTCCAAACCTTCTCTATCCCAATCAAACTCCTCATTCAACAATCGGCTATAATACTCTCTCCATGCATCATTAATATCCTCACTGTTCACCACTACCCTTCCATCATCATTCTTCACACACTGCTCACCTACAATGTCCCAGTTATCCCTCTTCACCTGATTTGCCACCCTAAAAATCATATTTTTCCTTTCTCCATGATTTAGATTATCAAGTAAAAGTCTCTGTGACTCAGACTTCGCCCTGTATACCTCTCTTCTAGCCCTGCGCTTGGCAGCCAAGTACTCCTCCCTGTTACCACCATTCTTCTATTCCCGGAAAAGCCTTCTTTTCTCCTTAACTGCAGCTTCTACACCCTCATCCCACCACCAAGTTACTTTATGTCTTGGTGGGACTCTTGTCCAACCGCATATTGCATCTGTAACTCTCAAGAGGTTGTTCTTAAGGGCTCAATACTGTTCATTAACGCCTCTATCTACGGCTTCCTGTTCAGCCACCACTCTCCTCATTTCACTATAAAAGGCATCCCTTCCTGATTGGTTTCCCAGCTTCCATATTTTCCTCCTAGGTACATATGTCCTCCTTCTCATCACTCGTTCCTTAAGCACCAAGTAACAAATCAACAGTTTGTGCTGCTGCACACACTCCTCGCTTCCTATAACTTTAACATCCCTCACTAATCTCCTATCAACCCTCCTGACCAGAAAATAATCTATCTGACTACTATTTCCCCCGGACTCGTACGTAATCAACCGGCTCATTCTTTTCCTAAAATGTGTGTTGCACACAATCATGTCCATAGCCTCCCCAAACTCGAGTATTCTTTCTCCTTCCGCATTCCTCACACCATATGCACATCCTCCATGTACTCCTTCATAACCTTGAGCTGCTTCACCCAACGGACCATTTAAATCTCCTCCCAGAACCACTACCTCATCATCACCCATACAACTTACTACACATATTAAATCATCCCAAAATCTATCCTTCTCTGCATTATCCAATCCTATCTGTGGAGCATATGCGTGAGTAGTTCAGAGTGCGTGTAAATTTATTGATCGGGCATATATCCACCTGTGTGCAAGATTATACATCATATTATAGTGTGAAAATATCCCAAGTATTCTATCAGCTGTGGTGAACACACACTTGAAATATTTGAACCTTGTTACGTTAGTCTACCCTGTAATAATCTCAGTGGGGAAGAGAATTCATTTATTTCAATTTTCTAGGATATTCATAGTCTGAAAAGTAATCTGAGGTTTGTTTTTGGGGTAAAAATCTAGATTTCTTACACTGTATGTTTAGAGTTAGTAAATAATAGATTAAGGTTTTTATGTGTTTGATCTAATTTCCTCTGGGAAGTTTGTCTGTGAGACTGAGTGGCCTGCAAGGTGTGTTACTATCTTAAGACTCACGCACTCTGAACTATTCACGCTACCCTAATCACTCAGTCGCAAGGCCTCAGTGTCCTATATCTTACCTTAGTGGGTCTAATCATTCTTTCCCGGCATACGCTGGGTGGTGGCAGCCTACTCTTGTAGTTCTGATTTCTTCGTGTTGGTATTTCATTCTATTTCAGTAATTAACAAGGCCCCTAAATTTTGCACCATGACACTGGTGGCTAAGTGATGGTAATCTGATGATTTTCATTAATTATAGGGATTCCTATCTAATTTATATAATCGTAAAAAACCGTCATTACACTGGTGGCAAAGCGGTGGTATCTTAATTTAAATAGTCTAAAAATCCCATTATTACACTGGTGACAGTGGTGATAATCTGTTAAATTTTCAATAATTTAAATAGTCAAAAATTTCGATATTACACTGGTGGCAGCGGTGGGATTTCCTAAATTTATATGCGAGTTAAAAATTCCATCATTACACTGGTGACAAAGGCAGTGGGATTTAGACAGAAATCCGGTAACAGCATACTAGAGGCCCACTTAGTCTTAAATTGTGAACTCCTAGAGGATAGAATTTTCCAACAAAATAATAAGAGTGAATATTGAAAAATCTCATAGTAGTGAACCATCATAGCCTATTTGTTGGGTTCTTTCCCCCTTACAATAAAACATCCACACACATCACAAACTCGGGCAGCATGGGGCAGACTATGACACATCTCTCGGTGTCATCTGAGAAAATGGAGGCGAAATCGAATCGGGCAGGAGTTGGAGCTCCTGTGTGGATTGGGAGGAGAATCATGGCGCCTGAGGTGCGTGGGGAACTCGTCATGAAAGAGGACGGTCTGTGTAGTGTGGTGGAGGAGCTGATGGACATGTGTGCGGGCATGGTGGAAGATGTGTTCGCGGGGAAGGAGATGCAGGGAGCCCCAGGACGGGCAGGGCCCTGTTGCAGAGGAGGAGAGTGGCTCTTGGAACCCCCGGAAGAAGCCTTTGAACCTGATCCGATGGAGGAGCAACCGCCGCCCTGTGAGAGATGTCCTCCCCAGAGATTTATTGGAAAATGTTGAAGTGTTGAAGAGTGGTGAAGTGTTGTTAAGCTGAATATGGCAGTATCAAGTTAAGTGCTGGATAGGGAAATGTGTGCAGGTCGGACTGTCTGACTATTAACTGTGTTAGATCAAGAGTTCATTAATCTCGTGTCTGGGATTAATTGGAGATCGTGCCATGGGCGCAGCCCAGTTCAGTGGGAATATTATGTTGTTTTAATTCAAGGGGCAGTGCACATACCTTTCAACTTACAGTCAGCACGGTCTAGGGTGTAACAGTGACTTCAGGACCTGACAGGCGCTCGTCAGTTACTAGGTGGAGAGCTGGAAACACAAGGATGAGTAAATGGAACGCGAATGCAATAGTAGGTTGTATGCATAGGAAGCGTCCCTGGGACGATCCTAGCAGCGAGAGTACGGGTCTGTCCAGGTGAGACGACCATGTTATCATTCAGGCACGAGGTTGGCTGGGGCACATTTTTCCACTGAATGTTTGGGAGATCATTGGTGACAGGGAAGCGACCCCCTGGGGTACGCAATTTGCTCGTGGACTGACAGGTGCCACTTATGGGAGTATCGGGTAGTGAGAACACTATCTTATTCTGGAGTTCATCGGGTGTTTCACAGTCAAATTTGGTAGGTCTGTCCCGTCCGCACACACGTCTCTAAGAAGTGTAGAGGAATGAGTTGTATGCAGACATACGATGTTCAAATTTTTTTTTCTGGAGGATGAACCCATGTAGTGCCGTAATTTTAAGGGTAATATAAGTACAGTAAGACCTCACTATAACGGACTAACTGGGGCTCAGGCCAGTCCGAAATATGCGATTTTCTGATAAAAGCGACATCCGGACTTACCCCTGCTAATCCAGACTTTTTCCGATATATCAGACATTAGTCCGGATTTTTTCGGTAGTTTTCACCACCATTGCAGTATTGTACTGTGTTTTACCTTCACTACATTAATCAAATGGTATAATAATACTGTACTGTGCACTGAAAAACATGTCTTTTACTTGTCTTATTGTGGTGAACATAGCTGAAGTTGTCAGGCAGTCCGGACTGATTCTGGCTATATCGGACTTTTTGCGATATATAGGAGTTTAGTCTGGTAGCTTCTCGAGTCCGATAAAAGTGAATTCCGGTCTATTGAAGTCCGTTATATCGAGGTGTTACTGTATATCAGAAAAACTCCGAAAAAGCTAGAAGCAGTATGGACTGCATAACCTCACGGAGGGGTGACCATATTGTCGGCGCGGTTTGTGTGTTCGTGCGTTGGTTGATGGTGGGCTGGCAGCATAGCTATTGTTCTAAGTGTACATACGATAAAGTATTTAAAGTGTTTATAATTAAGTTATACCCATAATATTTCCAAATGCTAAAAAATTAGAAAAAGCGTCTGCATTAATATTAAGACATCAACTTCAATCACATGGCGAGCGGTGTGTGTGCTCCTGCTTCGGTTCGTGGTGAGCTGGCGACGTAACTATTTTTCCTCCACATCATTTCCCCCCAACGTCATTTTCCCTAAGTCCCTGATATACTGCTCTATGGTGACGAGTGATACAGACAGAGTGATCATAATTGTTTGTAAGACTGTAAAAATTAAGGTGTATAAAGTGTACAGTACAGTACAAGAAAAATGCTTAAAATTAAATACACCACATGGCACCACACAGTACAGTATTTGAAGTGTTTATAATTAAGTTATACCCATAATGTTCTTTCTAAATGCTAAAAAATTAGAAAAAGGGTCTGCATTAATATTAAGACATCAACTTTAATCACATGGCAAGCAGTTCGTGGTGAGCTGACGACATAACTATTTTTCCTCCACATCATTTCCCCCCAACATCATTTTCCCTAAGTCCCTTGATATACTGCTCGACGGTGATGAGTGATAAATGAAATACTGTATACAGACAGAGTGGTCGTGCTTGTAAGACTGTAACACACACACACATACACACACACACACACACACAAACTATCTATCAGTCAAGATGGTTTGACGGTTGCCAGGAGGACAGACCCTCAGTTTAGGTTTTCTTGTATTAGCTGTTGCTTTTCTGCAGAGAAGCGTGCTCGCGCGCGCGCGCGCGCTCACGAACGGAGAGAGAGAGAGAGAGACACACACACACACACACACTCACACACACACACATACACACTTTTTACCCGTTAAGACGGTTTATAACATGTACAGTATAGTATTTGAAAAATGCTTAAAATTATACACACACGGTACAAGCTACAGCTCTGATTCCCATCCACAATTCAGCTTTTGTCAGTGAAGACAATTGAGACAATGATTCACTGTTCCTTGATGATGACCCTGAAGATAATGGGAAATGATTCTGAAGGATTTGCTCTGAAGGATCCTTCATCAGGTGCCGAATGATGATAACACCAGGCAAGATGGGGGGGTAGAGTGAGCCAAGCAACTCTGAATGGTTACATAAGAAAACTTTTTTTTTTTTAATTACTTATGAGTTTTATTGTGTCTAAGCCTTGCTTAAATTTTACTATGTCATGCAATAAATTATTTATAGTGGAATTTGAGAAAAAAAATAAGAGGCAAATGAGATATTACCACAAGTCAAAATGAACTGGTGAAGGTGAAGCAGGATGGTGGCAATGATGCTTTTAATAACTGAAAATATCTTATTTTGTGTGTTATATATGGCCATTATCGAGTCTAAACCTTGGTAAAACTATACTGTGTAATGCAATGAATTATTTTTAGTGGAATTTTAGAAAAGTTAAGAATCAAAAGGGATAGAAGGAACTGGTAGGGTGATGCAAGATGGTGGCTATGATACTTCATGTATGAAAAATATCTTCCTGTGAGTGTTACAGTGGCCTTTATCGAGTATAAACCTTACAAAAACTGTACTGTGTTATGCAATAAATTATTTATTGTGGCCTTTGAGAAAAGTTAAGAGGCAAATGGGTTAATGCCCCAATTTAGAGGGAAATGGTGGAATGAAGTTGCATTGTGGCCATGACTCTTTTCATGTATGAAAATATCTTAGCAGAGGGAAATCCCTATGTCGCTTTTTTTGGAATATCGCGTTTTTCAGAATGACTTTGGCCCCAATTAGTCCGTTCTAGTGAGGTTTTACTGTATTTGGAAACTTCTTGTATTGTTCTTTGCAGATGATACTGTATTGTTACGTGAAGACAAAGGGGAACTGCAAGGCTTGGTGAATAAGTCTGGGAGAGTGTGTTAGAAATGGAATCTAGAGGTGAATATAGAGTAAAGTTATGGTCTTCGAGAGAAATGAAGTCAGTGAATGTACAGTGAGGTTGGATGATGAGAAAATGGAAAATGTGAGTGTATTTACATACTTGGGTAGTGTAATGAGTAAGGACAGAAGTTTGGAGAATGAAGTGCTTGAACAGATACAACAGGGAAGAAAGGTTGCTGGTTCTTTGAAAGCAGTGATAAGAAATAGTTAAAAGAGTATGTCTATGTCTATCTATGTATCTGTATCTCTACTCCACCAACATGTGGTGCTCTGCAGAGATTGTACGTAGGGTGAGAAGTGCTTGTAAGTGTGAGTGTTGTGTTGGAGTGGCTTTGGATGTGTGTGTAGTCTGTGAACCAAGTGTAATCAGCCCGCCTAAGCTGACTGGGTGCAAACATACTAGTATGCGACACTGGTTAAATCACAGCACCTCTTGTGTCCGCCAAAGCGGTAAGTGGCTTGGTGAACGCTTCCCAAAGTTTTTTTTACAACTCTGGCGGAAGGCGAACTCGCATCCACCGGCACGCGAAACACACACTCTACCACTGTACCACAGAGGCTCTAGGAAGTAAAAAAGTTGCTGTATGATAATACAGTATTGTGATACCAACTCTAACATATGAAGTGAAGCTTGGACCTTGCTGGAAGGGTAGGACAGTAGAAATGAGTCATCTGAGAGAAGAATGTGGAGTTACATGGCGAGACAGACTGACAAATGAGGAAATGAAGGAGGGTTGTGGTTTGGATGTGACAGAATGCATTAGGAGAAACACACTGAGGTGGTTTGGCAATGAGGAGAGGATGGAAAGCGAGAGACTAACAAGGAGAGTATATGTGAGCATGGGGGAGGGGGGGGGAGAGAGGAGTCAGCTGAGGATGGGATGGAGGGATGTAGTGGAGAGATATTTGAGAAAGGGGGGATGTGAACTGGGGGGAGGGCAATGAAATGGCAGGGGACAGGGCATCATGGAGGCAATTTATTTGTGGCCACCCTTTATGAGATTAAGGCATCTGGTAATAGACAGATAGATTGATTTGTCTCATCACCCAAACACAATTTCCTGGCAGTTTTATGTGTAACTTGGAATTTTTGACTCACAATAGATGGCTTCATTTTGTTCAAATGTGCTACCTTTATGTTGTACTACTGTTTCAAGTTCAGTACATAACAGTGCTGTAAGCTGTAAGTTCAAATTAAGATTGTAAGTCTTACAAACAAAAACACTGCTCTAGACCAGGGGTTCTCAACCTTTTTAATCTTATGTACCCCTTGAAGTCTTTCAGTATTGGTCACGTACCCCTTACCCACGTAATTGAAAACCACAAACTTGGTCATGAAACCATTACCAGTTATTATGGCTGCAGTGTAGGCACATGACTTTGTAGCCGCAAGCAAAATCCATGACAAATTTGAGGGAAAAAAATCTGACCAAATACACTGGAAACCATGAAGCAGATCTCAACGTACCTGAGGGTGAGGGTAGTGAGGGAAGAGTGGTGAGTGGGTGACAGTGAGAGGCGAACAGTGCATCTCACTTTGGTACCTGTTCAGTACGCATGAGGAAAGACGTGATCGATAGAAAACGAGCAAGGGTGACTACTGTATTATGGGTTTGCAAGGTTGTGTGGCAAGTGTAGTCTGAAAGCTTTCTCTCAAATGACATAACTCCAAGAGTTTCCTTGTTAACGTTCACTTAGTGTCCTGGTTCTAGTGGAGGACACATCTAGCCTAGCACATGTAGGCCACTTTCTACAAACAGGTTTGCAGTTATTCAAAACCGAAGAATTTTGAGAAACCTGTCACGTACCCCCCAAATTCCTCTCACGTACTCCTGGGGGTATGCGTACCCCAGGTTGAGAAACCTTGCTCTAGACGTTCAGTTCGGTTCGTTTTTCAGTTCATATTTTTCATACATCCTGCACAAAGACACCATCATTAACAGTAAGATATTTATTGTTCATTTTTGGTATCTAGCATTTGATACTAAGGAGAGCAAGAAAAAAATACAAATCTTCCCCAAAGGATGATACCTGCAGACATCACAAGTTCTCTGACGACACTCGTTCTGTTGCACCCAGTGCCTGTGAAAATGTGGTATATATTTCTTTTTAATTTATTGTCTCTATGTCTCATCCTTTGTTTTCTTCACATGTTCAGTATTAAATATGTACATCTCTCCTCAATAATTTCATGTCATTTACCCACTTCTGGATCTCGATCCAACTGCTTACACTGAGTTGGTCCTCTCCCCTCCCCCAAGGTGACCGATCTACTGCCAGTAACGGAAGCCATATTGCCACTCCTACAATGGCTTTATCAATTCTCCTCCTACTCTCTGGTAAGTTTATTCCCCCTAATGTCTTCTGTGTTATTTCTGTAACTCATGATCATCAGTCTCTTGCCTCATGCTTGGGTAGGTCTGTCTACCATCTTTCTCTCTGTCTTGCTACCCTGCCTCCTGCCTAACTCTGCCTCCAGGGGTTTGGTATACAGTGTACAGAGAGTAGGGAGACTGCCAGACCAGTGAGATCCTGTGTTTGGTGTACAGAGAGTAGGGAGACTGCCAGACTTGTGAGATCCTGTGTTTGGCCAACAAAATTCTGGATAGGATGGAATGAATGGGCAGCAGCATAGTCATGGAAGAGCTGTCAATCCTCTGCCTACCAAAACTGCACTGACAATTTACACAAATCTCCCCGACCCGATCACACACACACACACACACACACACACACACACACACACACACACACGACTCGTGGGGCACTATATTGTTAAATATAGCAATGAATAATGTAATGACCCAGTGCGTACGAGAAGACACACGATTCCGAGGTGACAACACACCAGTGAGACTAGTTTTACTGCTAACCAAAGAACCTGATGTAATTGAATCTTTGAAATATATGTGTCCTATAGGAAATAGTGATCATATGGTCACTGAGTTTCAGACGATAATAAGGAATGAGGCACCAAGAGACAAACTTTATAGGCAGGGATGATATAACTTTGGGAAAGTAAACTTTACAGGATTGAGAAAATTTTTCAAAAATGGGGATTGGAGAAAATTCAGAGAAACAAGAAAGATACAGAAGAAGTGGGATATCTTTCTAGACCTCTATAATTTGGGAGCGGAAAAATATGCGCCAAGAGTAAGTGGGAAAGAAAACAGGAAAAAAGAGTGGTTTAACCCCTACACTGCAGGGTTGTCGGAGGTTTGCCTTGCCATTCCAGCGGAGATATTCGCGCTCCGACTGACTTTTTTTTAATATTTGCCAAAAATCAGTTATTAGTCCTACAATTCTATAATTACATTAACCCACTGCATCATTACATTATTCATTGCTATATTTAACAATTTAGTGCCCCACGAATCTTCGCTGCCCCCTGAGTCCCATTCCTCCCAGTTCACCTCTTTACAATTAAAGTCACCCATTAGGATTATACTGTTGCTTCCCTCGATCACTTTCTGTAGATAACTAACCATGTCTGACAACATCTCCTGGTATTCATAGTCATTCCATGCTCTCTTCTTAGGGGGAACATATACCACTGCCATATCTCTCTTACCATTCTCCCCAGTTTCTAATTTCATATTTATCGCTTCGACCCTGCCCTCTGCCATTTCCACAGTATCTACATTTATATTGTCCTTCACTGCTATCATCACTCCTCCCCCCATTTTTTTTCTGTCTCTTCTCCATAATTTGTATTTCCCACCTCCCATATGAATATCAATATCTTCTTTCAATTTAGTCTCTACAAAGCACATAACATCAAGTTCGTGTACCCTCAAAAAATCATTGACTTCTAACCTTGCCGATATTAGTCCATCAATGTTTGTGTACGCCACTTTCAAACTTTTTTCATCATTTCTTATACTCTCGTCTATCCTTCCCTCCGTCGGTACCACTTTCTCAATTTCTGGTCCATAACTCTCTTTTTTATCTTTGCTTCCTTTACTAACTCCTTTAATTTTGCATCTCTCCTAATCCGAACATTTTTAAACCCCTCTTTATCTGACAATTTCCACGTTCTACTTATGATTTCATTCACTACTACTTGAGACTTAAACTTTACTTTCAAAGGCCTTGCCCCACCATCCTCGTACTTTCCTAACCTAAACACTTCTTCAATCTCTTCTTGGGCTTCGTTGTTTCCCTCCATAACCACTGATATTATTTCTTTAGCCTTGCTCAGTTCCTCTCTCTCTCTTTCAGATCTTACTGTCATTCGTTTTTCTTTTATTCCTGATATTATCACACATTTTTTCTTATCTGCTGCATCCCTGACCAAAGATTCTCTACTTCTTAGTACTCTAACCACTTCCTTCTCCACTTTTTCCTTACTTTGTTGTTCTATGATCTCCTTCAAATTTACATTTTCTTCCTCCTGTATTTTCTTCCACCCCATATGTTGCTCCTTGATTTCCTGAATATGCTCATCTTGCTTCCTCAATTTTGATTTGTGCTCATCTAGTTTACTTTTTATTCTGTCCCTTTCTTCTTCCAACCTCTTATTCTCCCTCTTGAGCTGTTTTATTTCATTTGATGCAGACACATTACTCACCTTTAATTCTGTGACTTCTTTTTCTTGTTCCTCACTACGTGTGTTAACTTTTTCCAATTTACTCTGTAGGACTTTGATCTCTCTCTCCTGCTAGTCTAAGGTCAGTTCCTGTAACTCTCTAATTACTTCCCATACCTTTTTTAACTCCTGGACATTCCTCTCCGCCATTTTCTCTACTCCTGCTACTCTTGTTTGTTGCAGCTTATCACTTCCTTTACCAACATTTTCTTCGGAGAAGCCCACAAATTCCCCTTCGCCAGTTGTAAACAATCTTCCGTCTCTCTCCGCCATGATACAACCATATGCAAACTTACTTTTACACTCTTGTATTTTTAGGGCCGAAACCTGTGTTTTTTTTTAAACTAATATCCGACGGAACCACCAGTCACGCATTCAACCACATAATCACAATAGGCTGTCTCCTTTTCGCCGCTGGTTCAGCGATTATTTCTCTCGATCCAGGAGCAGCTCCGACTCCGACTCTCTCCACGACCCGTGTGTGTGTGTGTGTGTGTGTGTGTGTGTGTCCAAAAAGAAACCAAACTTTTTAACCGGCCTTGTCCCGGCGGATTTCTCACCAATGACCCAGATTTTTGACTGATTTTTTTTTTTTTTTTTTAGGGGGGAGGGGGGGCTCAAGCCTCCACTTTTTATGAGAAACATTGGAAAATACCAAAATAAGTGCTTACCTTAGCTTATAAGTGCGCTATACAGGTCTCCCTTCGAACAACTGGTATAGTCTTCTCTGGGCATGTGCTGCTGCTGTCATGTTTTCTATGGTAGGTGTAACTATTGTCAACCACTCAGAATAGGTAGATATTTGTTCATCTGGTACAAATTTATATGTAGTACAAAAATATATTGGTTTTCACACAATAACATAGGCGATAAAAGCGTTGTTTCACTCACCAAATACACCAAAATCGCCAAATTCGTGAACAATTGACTCAATATGACTGTTGTTTTAACTTACGTTCTATTTTCCAACTCACATTATACTTTTTCACAAACATCATACCATTTTCCACCTTATATAACTGTTATAATGTATTTACAGGCCTTACTATTATAGTGAGTGTCACATTGCAAGCACACACAGTAACAGTAATGGACTAAGGTGTCACTGCTAACAGGTGAGTTGCCAAGACAATGGCGTGTGGGGGTCAAGCGGGGTCAGGCAGTATCACTGCCTAGCGGCTGATAGAGGAAGGTCTCCCGCATATGCCGACAAAAAATCACTCGTGAAACTTGAAAAGTGTGCAAATGATGGACCTCGCAATTCCAGAATGTACTGGTACATCGTCAGGATTGAGCACAAAAAAAAGTTTTGACGCACCCATACGTCATTGGGACACAGCGGGTTAAATAGCGAGCCAACCATCTGGCGTAGCATGACTGTGACAGGAGCACTGTGTAACGGCAACTTTGAGCTTTAGTCCAACACTGACCACATCATGCCACGTCACTTATTCATCGAGGTACATGCACTTGAGATTGTGTTTAGTGCAAGTGGCAATTTTTTGAAAGTTAAAAAATGATGGACCTTGAAGGCCATGTGTTTGTATGAAATAGTTTCAAAATTGGAAAAACTTTCACAGAGGCTTCTTGAATAAAAGGATTGTTTGAACTGTATGCAATGTCAAATGTGGTTCCAGCAGTTCAAAACAGGAAGAACATCCAGTGAAGTCGATTCCAAATATGAACGGTCTTCCACATCAACAGATGACAATCGCATTGAGAAAAAGCATGCTGTGATCTGTGAAAACTGTCACCGGACTGTCTGCGAAGTTTCCAAAGAAGCTTGTGCCACACAATTTTAACTGAAAAACTGAAAATGTATCATGTTGCTGCAAAGTTTGTGCCATGTCTGCTGACAGATGAGCAAAATGGAAACCATGGCACAGTCAGTCTGGAGCTGTTTGAGTGTTCAAATGCTGATGGAAACTATCTGAAAAACGTCATAACAGGTGATCAAACGTGAGTGTATGGCTATGATGTTGAAACAAAAAGGCAGTTGTCACAGTTGGTTGAAACATTGTCACCGTAACCAAAAATTGCAAGTCAGAGTTGCTCAAAAGCGAAAGAAAAAGGCATTTGTCTCAATGGGTTGAAACATTGCCACCGCGACCAAAAAAAAGCACATCAGAGTTACTCAAATGTGAAGGTGATGTCAACTGCCTTTTATGGCTAAAGGGAACTGTTCATCATGAGTTTGTTCCAAGTTGTCAGTCTGTAAAGAGTTTTATTTATTTATTTATTTATTTATTTTTTTTTATGCTAGGAAGAAGGAACGAAAGGCCAGGAGCCCTTAAACTGTTCCTTCCAAGAAAAAAACAAAAAAATACAAAAAAGAGCCAAATTCAAGATCCGATCATTTCGAGATGCCAGGACATGACGTGTTTGAAAGACTGGAGATCATAGCTAGCAGGAAATACAGACAGAGGGAGACAGTTACAGATTTGACCAGTTGCATAAATGAAGGACTGGGAGTAACAGTTAACTCTTGCATTAGAGTTCAACAGAAAAGGGATAAGAGTTTGTTGCTAGACAGAGAGGTGGAGGAAGGCAAGCAGACAGTTCAGAGGAGCAGTGACCACTGAAGCAGTGATAGAAAACAGATAAAGATGCAACACTGTGGCAAAGAGACTGAGGTTGAATGGAGCCAGTAGGAGGAGGAGAGTTAATGAGATGAAAAGCCATTGACTCCACTCTATTGAGAAGAGCTGTACTGTATGTGGGGAGCCTCCCCACACATGAGAGTTATACTCTACACAGGGGAGAATAAAACCCGTGTATAAAGTAAAAAACTGTGCAGGGGTAAAGAAGGTACAGAGTCGGCTTAGAACACCTAGTCGCTTGGAAGCAAATTTTACAAGAGATGTAATATGATCTTTCCAAGATAAGTCACAAAAGAATGAAACCCTATGCATATTCAAGGATGAAGCATGATTGAGCTGCATATTAATAAATATTAGTGGATACTCCTGTGGAAGATTTTGTCGGGTCTTTGATGCATTAAAAACAAGATTATTTTTACTCTAGTCAGAGATATGAGCCAAGTCAGACATTAGATGTGCCATAGCCTCATCCCTTGTTTGTTGAAGTAACTGCTCAGATGGACGTTGCAAGAACAGAATGGAAAGGTGAAGGGTGGAGTCATCAATGTACAAGTGGACAGGGTTAGATGTACAGCTTAGAAGATCATTGATGAATAAAAGGAAGAGAGTTGGTGGCAGGACAGATCCTTGAGGAACACCACTGCTGAAAGATCTAGGAGAAGAACGATGGCTGTCTACAACAACAGCTATAGAACAACCAGAAAGGAAGCTAGAGATGACGGCACTGATAGAAGGATACAAACCGTAAGAGTGCAGTTTGGAAATTAAAGATTTATACCAGATTCGATTAAAAGCCTTTGAGATGACAAGTGCAGTAGCAAAGCTTTTGACAAAGTCCCGAAAGGAGGATAACCAGGAGTCTGAAAGGTAGGTGAGAAGATCGCCAGTAGAATGTCCCTGACGGAACCCATACCGACGATCAAAAAGGAGGTTGTGACAGGAAAGATGCTTTAAAATTTTTCTATTAAGAATTGACTCGAAAACTTTTGAGACACAGGATGTTAAAGCAATTGTACGATAGTTAGAGGGTTGGGAATGGTCACTCTTCTTTGGGATAGGCTGAATGAGAGCAAAATTCCAGCAAGATGGAAAAGTACAAGTTGACAGACAGAGGCGAATGAGCTTACCTAGGCAGGGTGTAAGCACAGCACAGTTCTTGAGGACAACAGCAGGAACTCCATCTGGCCCATATGCCTTGTTAGTATTGAGGCCAGTGATGGCAGAAAATACATCAGCTGAAGAAATTTTAATGTCAGCCATGAGGAAGTCAGAGGGGGGAAGTGATGGAGGAACAGCACCAGAATCGTCTAAGGTGGAATTGGAGGAAAAATTCTGGGTGAAGAGATCTGCTTTATCAGTAGAAGAAATACCTACAGAACCATCAGAGTAGAAAAGAGGAGGGAAGGATGAAGAGATAAAATTGTTAGAAAGGTTTTTTGCAATGTGCCAGAAGGAGCAGGAAGAATTCGAGTTGGAGATTTGAGATCATTTAGTACGGATGAAATTATTTTTAGGAGAGAGAAGAACAGCCTTAGCACGATTCTAAGCAGAAACATAAAAAAGACATGATTCAGGGGTGGGTTGGCTCTTGTATCTTTTATAGGCCCTCTCCTTGTTGTTGGCAGCATTAGAACAAGCGTGATTCTTGCATTAGTCAAAGGATATGAGAATGGAGTGTATTCTTCCAAACCAGAGAGAATAACCTCCGTAATGTGCAAGGCACATTCAGACGGCTCCCAGCATTCCAGAGAAAATCAAAGACATACTGCCTGAGGGCCTCCCAATCCGCAGCTCCAAAGCGCCACAGACGACCTTTCTTTGGAGGGTCCACAGGCTGTACCAGAATGATAGGACAGGTTAAGGTAATAAGGTTATGATTGGAGGAGCCCAACGGTGAGAAAAGATTAACAGTGTGAGCAGAAGGATTAGTTGTAAGGAAGAGGTCAAGTATGTTGGAGCTCTCTCCAAGGTGGTCAAGGATACTGGTAGGGTTTGTACAAGCTGCTCTAGGTCAGTAACCACTAAACCGCAGGCCATCACTTTCGTGACGCTCGGTGGCGATGGCTCAAGCCGTGGACCGTCAGATGGATGCCTCTGTTTTCTTTTTAAGTAGCTGGAGCTTTCAAGATACATATATATATATATGAAAAATTTTTGCAGAATCCTGAGTGCTATTTAAATCACTCAGGCTAGTTTTGGCCAATATTTAAAAAATATAAGTCAGAGCACAAATTACCACTGGCTGGAAGTGTCAGGACCGCCTCCCATAACCCTGCGGTTTAGGGGTTAAGGGCAGAAAAGATGTAGGCTTGTTCACCAGGTGGATCAGTGAAAGAAGGGGAGAGCCAAACATGGTGGTGAACATTGAAATCTCCTAGAATGGAGATTTCAGAGAAAGGAGAAATGGATAGAATGTGTTCCATCGTAGAAGTAAGACAGTCAAAGAATTTTTCATAGTCAGCAGAATCAGGGGATAAATAAACAGCACAGATATATTTAGTCAGAGAATGACAGGAAAGCCGAAGCCAGAGAGTACAGAATTCAGAAGAATCAAGTTCAGGAACAGGAGCGCAAGATAAGTTGTTGCGTATATATGCACAACAACCACCTTTGGCTTTGAAATGAGTATAGAGAAAGTAGGAGAATACAGAACAGGGGTTTGCTATCAGTTGCCTCAGACAGTTGAGTCTCAGTTAGGAAAAGGTGAGGATGAGAGGAGAGGTGGTGCTCAACAAAGCAAAAGTTAGAGGAAAGGCTGCGAATGCTGCAGAAATGAAGAAGAAGTGAGTCAGACAATGGTTCCAGGCAGCTCGCTGAATCATCACCGGGAGATGGGCGGATGGTGGAGGCATTTATGGTCCCCCCCCCCGATGGGGACTCCAAAGCTATGTATTGAGATGCCATTTTTTTGTTGAAATTTTTGAAAAGGAAGTGTAGTGTGTACTGTGCATGTAGTTTGGTGAT
>JAGKTI010017286.1:8099-18647 GCA_018397915.1 Birgus latro | reverse complement strand
TTCGTTATTTGGGAGACATGTTATGTGCCGGAGGTGGGGCTGGAGTTTGCTCCGTTGCTAGGGTGAGAAGTGGTTGGAAGAAGTTCAGGGAGCTGTTGCCTCTCCTGACATTGAGGGGACACTCCTTATGTGCTAAGGGGTCGTTGTATGCAGCATGTGTTAGGAGTGTGATGCTGTATGGTAGTGAGACCTGGGCAGTAAAGGAAAAGATATTCGCAGGTTTAAACGTACAGAAATGACAATGATTAGGTGGATGTGCAGTGCGTCCCTGCGTTCAAGGCCTGGGGGGGCTGGGTTTACGATGGAAGAGTTGTGAGGTAGGATGGGACTGGAATGTATTGGTGTTGTGATGAGGAGATGTAGGCTGAGGTGGTTTGGACATGTGGAGAGGATGGGGGATGATAATTGGGTACAGAGGGTGAGAGGTGTCAATATTGAGGGAGGGGTTGGGAGGGGTAGACCGAGAAAGACATGGGACGAGGTCATTAAGTGTGACTTAAGGGTTAAGGGACTGAACAGGGTGGCTGCCAGGGATCGAGCAGCGTGGAGAGCCGCCATTAGGTGACCAAGGCCGACGCATGCAAGCATGTTGGAGCCTTTAAAAACGAAACGAAACGATGTGTGTGTGTGTGTGTGTGTGTTTATTATATATACATATATATATATGTAGTTATATATATGTTTATATATATATTGAGAAAGTTGCTGGACTCACTCTCCATTGTCTAGCAGCAGTCCAGCGAGAAAGTAGCGGAAATGTCTAGCAACCGTCTCGCAACTGTCTCTAGACAATCCAGAGACAAAGTTGCCTTGTCTCCAAAGTGTCTCTGGACTGTCGCCCGTCTGTTCCTGGATTGTCCCGCAACAGTTGAGACACATAGTCGCTTGACTGTCTGTAGACTTTGTATCTCGGTGTTTACAAGGCTTAAAAATAACAGCTTCCTGCAGTCATGTATGGTACATCATGTGCAGGTGACCCCGGGGCTACAGCAACATTAGCTATTTATAACTTTATCTGGAAATTTTTTAAATTATTACTTTACTTGATTGTACAGCTAAGTTTGTATATATGGATGATGGACTTGGAATTATTGCTGTTATTTCTTATATTTTATGTTCCAGAAATAGGCAGTTTCCTAGCAACCGGCATCGTAAACTGCAGCCATTCAGGACTTCGTGACTTCAACAAGCCACCCACCCTAAAAGACATCATCCCATTGCTTACTGGCACTAGGTACGTTTTAGTTTCCAGGAACATTTTTAGTACGGGTAAAGCATCTGTTAAGTTCTGTTTCCACAGATACCCTCCTCAAATGCAGGTAATGTTTTATATCTACAGCTGCGGACATATTAAACAGAAACACCCCATCCACCAGTGAGGTGGTGTAATGCTTTCTGCATCTGGTAACACTGATTGATATGGAACTTCGCCAGGTTTCATTCAGTTGCCAGGATGAACCAAACGCTGTGATCATTGCTGCTGTTTTCGGTTATTGATGGTATATAAACAATGTCCCGCCTGACTAAGGTGACCAGAGTCCAGCTTTTTTGCCACTTGATTAATTGTGACTAAAATGCCCTGCTTTTTGAGCAAATTATCTAAAATGTCCTGCTTTTAGAAAATTACTGTTACATTAGGTATAACATGCCTTCTTTTATGAAATTATGATGAATTAGTATAATTATGCTTAATTCAAATCAAATGAAATACCAAATTGTTAATATAAAATCTGTAATACTAACTGTTAACTTTGGTAGGCCCATTCACCGTACTGTACTGTATATTGGAGTTATTTGAGAAATTAAGTGTTTGATTAGCAGCCTCAGGGTGAGGTGAGGCGCAGCTGCAGTCGCTGTCACTCACATAAGTCACTATATCTTTATATGTATATATATATTACACTTGACAATATCCCGCTTTTAGCTCCAGTAAGTTTGGTCACCTTATGCCTGAGAGTATACAGAAAATAACAATGTGAGTGTGGTAACTCCCTGTACTGTTGTTTGCAGATGATACTGTGATGTTGAGCGAAGAGGAAGGGGAGCTGCAAGGCTTGGTAGATGAGTTTGGGAGAGTGTGTAAGAAACTGAATCTAAAGGTGAATGTGGGGAAGAGTAAAGTGATGGTCTTCGAGAGAAGTAAAGCCAGTGAGTGTACAGTGAGATTGGATGGGAAGGATATGGAGAATGTGAGTGAATTTAAGTACTTGGGCAGTGTGATGAGTAAGGATGGTAGTCTGGAGGGTGAAGTGCTCGAAAGGGTACAGCAGGGAAGGAAGGTTGCTGGTTCGTTGAAAGCAGTGATAAGAAACAGGGAGGTGAGCATGGAAGTGAAAAAGTTGTTACATGACAGTATTGTGATACCAACTCTGACATATGGAAGTGAAGCTTGGACCCTGTTGGAAGGACAGAAGTCAAGAGTGAGAGCAGTGGAAATGAGTTATTTGAGAGGAGCATGTGGAGTCACATGGAGAGACAGACTAACAAATGAGGAAGTGAATAAGCATTGTGGTGTGGTTGAGGACGTGATGGGAAGCGTTAGGAGAAACACGTTAAGGTGGTTTGGGCATGTGGAGAGGATGGAGAGTGAAAGACTGACGAGGAGAGTGTATGTGAGTGAGGTGGAGGGGGCGAGAGGGAGGGGGAGGCCGAGGATGAGATGGAGGGATGGAGTGGAGAGGTATATGAGAGAGGGGGGTGTGAGTTGGGAGCGTGGTAGTGAAATGGCAGGGGATAGAGTGACATGGAGGCGATTTGTTTGTGGCCACCCCGTTCGGGATTGAGGCGTCTGGCAATAGATAGATAGAAACACACATTTTAAAAAAATGATGAACAATACCACATTTACCAACAGCCAGCGTATAAGCCATTATAACATTATCTGCATTCCAGCACCTATCATAATACAGTAAGACCTCATTATAACGGACTAATTGGGGCTTAGGCCAGTCTGAAATATGCGATTTTCCGATAAAAGCGACATCCGGACTTACCCCTGATAATCCGGACTTTTTCCGATATATCAGACATTAGTCCGGATTGCATCGGTGGTTTTCACCACCATTGCTGTATTGTACTGTGTTATACCTTCACTACATTAATCAAATGGTATAATAATACTGTACTGTGCATTGAAAAACATGTATTTTACTTGTCTTATTGTGGTGAACATAGCTGAAGTTGTCAGGCAGTCCGGACTGCTTTCTGGCTATATCGGACTTTTTCTGATATATAGTCGTTTAGTCCGGTAGCTCCTCGAGTCCGATAAAAGCGAATTCCAGTCTACTGAGGTCAGTTATATCGAGGTTTTACTGTAATAAAATTACCATGACATCCCCCCCCTTCTGTGATGGTGAATCTGAAACTGGTTGACCTCTTTAATCAATGCACTTTCATTAGAGGTGGCACTACAGGAGGAGGCAGGATGGGGTGCCTGATAGACTGGAGGAGGGAGGTGGGTGAGGAGGGGGAAATAGTGGTTTAGTTGGTGGGAGGCGGGCCTGCACAGGTGACAAGTGATGGTGTAGGGGAGAGTGGACTGTGTCAGAAAGCTAGGATGAGATGGATAAATGATACGCTGGTAATGTGGTACCAGATCAGCTATAGTTTAAAGTTGATTATGGAATTTGAACCATTTACTACACTGGTGGTTTAGTGGGCAATTAAGATGCTCCAGTTGATTGAGCCGGTGCGCGTTTATATCCAAGGGGTGGTTGGGGTTTATTGCTCACGTACTGCCTCTTAAGGATGAGTGAGGCTGTTCACCCAAATTTTAAATGTCAGGACGAACTTGCCCAGCCCCGGGCTCCTACACTCCTCGTTTGGCAACACTGGATTAAATAATGAATGAATGAATGATAGTTGGGCCGTTAAACGTTATGTAGACTTTGGCACATTCCGCAGTCTACCAGTATGTCTTGTTATATTGCCTGTAGGATGACCTATCCCCACGGGGCAGCACATTACACAAACGTTGCATTATTAGTGTATGGTGACAACTGTCATCACATGGTGATATATGAAATGTCTCTAGAATGTTTGATGTAACACCTGTTGTCATGGTGATTGGAAGGTATTCTTGTTGCGTTTATGTAGTGACATCACGGATGACGACTGTGATATTGAAAGCAGAGGAGGGAGAGGGAAGAATTTTCTCTTGCCTTCCTCACCCACCTCCCTCCTCCTGTCTTTCAGGTCCCCCACACACACCTTGCCACCTCCTGTGGTGCCCCCCCCCCCCCCATATGTACTGAAGTTGCTTCGATTTCAGAGGTCTACCAGTGTCACGGTAGGGTGGATGGGCATCGTGATTATTCTTTGTTCGTTGATAGCTGTGGGGAAGCATAAATTGTTAACTGTTGCTTGGTGTATGACTCAAAACTGCTGTAAACCATTCACAAAATGTGTCATTCATAATAACTGCCATCATGTGTAGGGTGTATTGTGACAGTTAAAAAAAAAATTACTGTAATCATTACGTGCTATTATCAGTACATTTTCTGGCAGAACAGTGCTTGCATAATATATATTACCATCAATAAATGCACAGAGCAGCAATGATCACCATGTTTGGTTCGTCCTAGTGACTGAACAAAACCTGGTGAAGTTCCATACTTATCAATGTTACCAGATGTGGAGAGCATTACACCACTTTGCTGGTGGATGGGGTAATTTTTTGATAAGTCTGCAACTGTACTTGAGTATATGCAATTTAATTCCCCCCCCCCTCACCCACCCTTCACCCATATATAGTGTAGGACCTTAGACAGCCAACCCCCACCCCATCCCACCCTGTACAGCTACATACCAAGAGTTTCCAACCATTCTCCCAATTACATTTTACATCTCGCTCCATACTTCTTTTTCCCCAATACTCCTGGATGCCTGTAATTCCTATTGGTGGTGTAAAAAGAAACTGGTAAAAACTTTTGTAAGACAAACATGTCGATTAATTTTTCGACGGGTGCAACTTGCATTGTTTATTAACAAGTGTGTGTGTGTGTGTGTTTTTCTATGCAAGGAAGAAGGAACCAAAGGCCATGGGCCCGCATACTGTTTCTTTCAAGAAAAAACAAAAACAATATGAAAGAGAGCCAAATTCAAGATCCGTTCATTTCGAGATGCCTGGACACACTACGTTTGAAAGACTGGAGATCATAGGAAGCAGGGAATACAGACAGAGGAAGACAGTTCCAGAGTTGACCAGTTGCATAAATGAAGGACTGGGAGTAACGGTTAACTCTTGCATTAGAGAGCTGGACAGAAAAGGGATGAGAGTTTGTTGCTAGACGGGTGCTACGTGCCTGTCGTTGAGGTGGAGGGATGCAAGCAGACAGCTCAGAGGAACAATGACCGTTGAAGTAGCAATAGAAAAGAGATAAAGATGCAACAGTGCGGCAAAGAGACAGAGATTAAAGGGAATCAGTAAGAGGAGGAGAGTTAATGAGTCGAAAAGCCTTTGACTCCACCCTATTGAGAAGAGCTGCATGTGGGGAGCCTCCCCACACATGAGAATTGTACTCGACACAGGGGCGAATAAAACCTGTGTACAAAGTCGGCAACTGTGCAGAGGTAAAGAAAGTTCGGAGACGGCTTAGCACACCTAATCTTTTTGAAGCAGATTTCACGAGTTGTACTGTAATATGTTCTTTCCAAGATAAATCCCGATTGAATGAAACCCCAAGCATGTTCAAAGATGATGTGGGACTGAGCTGGACATCATTAAACATTAGTGGGTAATCCTTTGGACGATTTTGTTGGGTTGATACATGTAAGAACTGAGTCTTTGATGCATTAAAAACACCAAGATTATTTTTGCCCCAATCAGAGATATGAGCCAAGTCAGGCATTAGGTGTGCCACAGCCTCATCCCTTGTTTGTTGAAGTAACTGCTGAGATGGACGTTGCGGAAACCGAATGGAAAGGTGAAGAGTGGAATCATCAGCGTATGTGAGCCAAGTCAGACATTAGGTGTGCCACAGCCTCATCCCTTGTTTGTTGAAGTAACTGCTGAGATGGACGTTGCGGAAGCCGAATGGAAAGGTGAAGAGTGGAATCATCAGCGTATGAGTGGATTGGGTTAGATGTACAGCTTAGGTCATTGATAAATAAAAGGAAGAGAGTTGGTGATAGGACAGAGCCCTGAGGAACACCACCGTTGATAGAGCTAGGAGAAGAACATTGGCCATTTACAACAGCGGCTATAGAACGACCAGAAAGGAAGCTAGAGATGAAGGCACAGATAGAAGGATAGAAACCATCAGAGGGCAGTTTGGAAATTAAAGATTTATGCCAGACTCGATCGAAAGCCTTTGAGATGTCAAGTGCAATGGCATTTTGCCAGAGTCCCGAAAGGAGGATGACCAGAAGTCTGAAAGGTAGGTGAGAAGATCGCCAGTGGAGCGTCCCTGACGGAACCCATACTGATGATCAGAAAGAAGGTTGTTAAGAATTGTCTCGAAAACTTTTGAGACACAGGATGTTAAAGCAATTGGACGATAGTTAGAGGGTTGGGAATGGTCACCCTTCTTTAGGACTGGCTGAATGAGAGCAAACTTCCAGCAAGAAGGAAAGGTACAAGTTAATAGACAAAGGTGAAAGAGTTTACCTAGGCAGGGTGTAAGCACAGAAGCACAGTTCTTGAGGGCAACAGGAGGGACTCCATCAGGCCCATATGCCTTGTTAGTTTTGAGGCCAGTGATGGCAGAAAATACATAAGCTGAAGAAATTTTAATGTCAGCCATGAGGAAGTCAGAGGGGGCAAATGATGGAGGAGCAGCACTGGAATTGTCTAAGGTGGAATTGGAGGAGAAAGTCTGAGCTAAGAGATCTGCTTTATCAGTAGAAGAAATAGCTGCAGAGCCATCAGAGTAGAAAAGAGGAGGGAAGGGTGATGAGGTTGGACATTGTGTGTCGAATGGTAACGAGCAGCTGGAACTTGCTCCAGCACTTCGATCACGACTGGAGTAATGGTTGAGAGTGTTGGATGTTGCTGTGATTGTCTTTGCTGGTAATGCATATACTGTATTATCATCATCAAAGTCTTTTCTTCCCTCCAGCTTCTCTCTCTGTGGACCTGGGTGGGGGGGCTGGAGTCCTCTGTACCTCATTCGATGTGTTTCCTCTAGGTAATGACAATGGGTGAGAATTAAAAATGGTTTCATGTAGCCCAGGAGACTATTTACAGACAAGTCGCTTATGGCATGTGCTTCTGTGCCAAGGGGTGGTTGGGGTTTATTGCTCAAGTAATGCCACTCGGATGAGTGAGGCTGGTCACTCCCATCTTAAATATCAGGAACAACTTGCCCAGCCCCGGGTTTCTAGGCTCCTCATGAGGCAACATATGATTAGATGATGGTTGGATGGAATATGAAATAAAATACAGTAAACCTTGCATAAGCCGAACTTATAGAAGCCGGAATCTTCAGTTAGCCGAACTCAGGCCGAGACCACGTATGAAAGTAGGCCGAAATGCAAAAGTAGGGGGAGAAATGGCGCCAGGCAGACACGTGGCACCAGTCTGCTGCTTGCTTTTGGAGACGGTAGTTGTGCCATTCTTACTGTCATCTATTGCTGAGCAGTGCTCTCCTTTTGCCTTCTGCCTTGCCATGGAAGGTTCAAAGCTTAAAAGAAGTGATACTGGCACCTCTAGTTGTAAAGTAATGAAGCTAAAAAAAAAAAAATGTGCGCATGTGACTTAGTGTAGTGATCATGATTAAAGTTCAGTACTATTATTACTGAAAGTGTTACATTGCAGTCTATTACAGTGATTACATTTAAGTTTAGTTCTTAATATAGAGTGAAATAAATACTGGGTACTGTTTAGAATTTACGTTAAAGTGTGAACTCGCCCAGGGGAGGCGGTAGCTCGATCGGTAGAGAGTTGGCTTGCGGTCCCGTGGGACCCAGGTTCGAATCCTTGCTGGTGCAGGGAACAGTTTAAGGATTTGAATTTCATTAAATCAGGCTTTACTGATCTACCAGAAGACCCGCCTACATGTCGTAAAAATGACCCTGCTAATACCAATACACCAGTCCTGTATGAGACAGCCCTAGCATGTATTCAATATGGACGGTGGGTGTTAAGCGCCAAAGTGGTGACATGTAGATTGTAGGAGGACGACTGGGCCTTGATAGCAGGCTGTGAAGCCTATGCCCAGAGTCGGACACACATTAAAAAAAGAAAAAAAAAA
The DNA here is from genome assembly GCA_018397915.1 of Birgus latro. Lineage (NCBI taxonomy): Eukaryota > Metazoa > Arthropoda > Malacostraca > Decapoda > Coenobitidae > Birgus > Birgus latro. Next base: position 10,455 of record JAGKTI010017286.1, on the reverse strand, counting down.
ACACCACCAACTCCGTCTCCAAAACAAAACAAACTGCCGACAATCAACGAATCTACTGCCTGTAACGAAAGGTGTTACACTGCAGTCTATTACAGTGATTACATTTAAGTTTAGTTCTTAATATAGAGTGAAATAAATACTGGGTACTTTTTAGAATTTACGTTAAAGTGTGAACTCAACCACCTCCACCACCTCCGTCTCCAAAACAAAACAAACTGCCGACGATTCTACCTCCTCTGACGAAAGGCAAATTATGTGCACTGAATTCTTTCTTTTTTGTCTTTATTAATTTATAAACTGTATATGCTCCTTTACTTTAGTGTTAAGAAGCCAAGTAATAAGTATTGTTATTGCAGTGTAGGGGGGGTGAAAATCCATATCCAACACACGCTACTGTCAGTCTGTACTGCCTCTGTTAATGATTTTCTACCAATTAACCATTTCAGTACTGCGATGTCTATTTCTACTTTATTTACGCTTCCTCCAGCCGATTTTATGGCACTCAGGACTGGATTCGCATACTGAAGGGGCTAACGAAGGCTGTACCAACCCCGTGCACTTCCACAGATCCAACCTACACTGACTAAAATTGTTTGGTGGCAGCAAGAACAAAATGAAAATACACCCAATACTGAAGGGGTTAAATGTGTATTAAATGCACTAAATTGTTTTTTGTTATAACTTATTTATTTATATATGCTTCTTTAATTCAGTGTTGAAAGGACAAGTAATAGGTATTGTCTTAGCAATTTTGGGGGGTGAAAATTCGGTAATTTAGCAATTTTGGGGGGCTGAAAATTCGGTAATCCGGAAAAATTGGTAATTCAAACTAGGGTAGAGCCCCATATAGTTCGGCTTATGAAGGGTTTACTGTAGTGTGATAATGAACCGTGGAAAACTACTCAGTAATAGTAAATAATGCTAAACTCGGGAAAAGATAATGTCGCAGCATGTTGTTCAGACCTTTTAAAGGGAACATCACAGCCAAGGGGTTAAGGGACTAAATGGAGCAGGAGCCAGAGATGGAGCATCATGGAGAGCCACCATTAGGTGGCTAAGGCCGACGCGTACAACCTTGCAGGAGCCTTTATAAATGATACGGGATAAGGTGCACCAGCTAGGTGTGGCCCATTAAGGGGGTATCACACGGTACCTGAAATCGTGGTTTGCCGACGGAACGCGTTCCTGGTTTGCTGGAACCAGGCACAAACCCTATCACACACGTTCCTTGAACGCCACCGACGGTGGGCAAAAATGTAAACAAACACACCATATGTTTTCTTGTGAAACATGGGATGCTTGTGATCCCCAAAACAAGGGAATGGCTTTATTTTTCAATGAGGGCATTTTCAGCAGCCCTTGTCCATAATATCTGCCCAGATGCCATCGTTTACCCAGCGTGGAATGAACAGCGACATACAGTACTCCTTCACCCAGCGTGGAGGTATCCGCTCTCCCCAATGAAAACAACTGAATTATCGACATCGTTATTTCATCCCAGCACGATATAAAAGGTTATTTAACCTTTCATAATTAATAATATATATATAATGGAAAGTAATTGGCACTCTAGGAGGGAATTATAACTTAAAAAAAAAAGTTTTGTCCCTGATTCCGTGGGCACGGAATGGGTCTAGATGGAAATGAGTTTTTCCAACGGAATCCTCGGCGGCTACCACGGTTTCGTGGACGGTTACCACGATTTCGTCGGCAAACCATGATTTCAGGTATCGTATGATACCCCCTTTAGGTTATATTAGTAACAAGTGGCTGGCATTCGTTGCTCACTTATTGATAATCAGTTCAGTGACCACTTAGTCTCAGTTCTCTTATGTCAGTAAGGGGGTTAGCCCCAGAACCTTTGCTTGTGAAGGGACAGTAAAGTACCGGATGGCGGATGGATGGAATTGATATTGTTTGAAAATGAGACTAGTTTTTGGAGTCACTGGAGAGAAAAGCAAGGGGAGGATATGAGACTTTTGTTGCCTGTAGTACTGATGGCATAAGAAATGGATAATTTCAAATATAATTTATGCAACTCTCCTGACATTGAGAGGACTCTCCTTACGTGCTAAGGGGTCTTTGCATGCAGCATAACACGTGTTAGGAGTGTGATGCTGTATGGTAGTGAGACCTGGGCAGTAAAGGAAGAGGATATTCGCAGGTTTAAACGTACAGAAATGACAATGATTAGGTGGATGTGCAGTGCGTCCCTGCGTGCAAGGCCTGGGGGGGCTGGGTTTACGATAGAAGAGTTGAGAGGTAGGATGGGACTGGAGTGTATTGGTGTTGTGATGAGGAGAGGTAGGCTGAGGTGGTTTGGACATGTGGAGAGGATGGGGGATGATAATTGGGT
>JAGKTI010017285.1:0-18647 GCA_018397915.1 Birgus latro | reverse complement strand
AAAATTATGATTAACATTTAGGGTAAGTTCTTAACACATTAACAGCATGATGAAAACAGGTTAGGCATGAAAATCTTTATGGTAAGCATAGGTTAGGTTAGGTTAGGACCAGACATGAAATTCACATCTTCCACCTTTTTTCCAGCTGTTTTACTTAAGAATCTTACCATGCATGGAAAAATTTAATTGCAAGCAGGAAATTATGATTAACATTTAGGATAATTTCTTAACACATTAAGGGCATGATGAAAACAGGTTAGGCATGAAAATCTTTATGGTAACCATAGGTTAGGTAGGACCGGACATGAAATTCACATCTTCCACCTTTTTTCTAGCTGTTTTACATAAGAACCATGCATGGGAAAATTAAATTGCAAGCAGGAAATTATGATTAACATTTTTGGTAATCTTTTAACACATTCACAGCATGATGAAAACAGGTTAGGCATGAAGTTAGGGTACTTACGAACAAGAAGCTGCCCTCTGATGTAATAACCCACTCTATCATCTCAGACTCTGACAGGAAGACCTTGCACCTGACGCACCTTTCCAATTGAGAATCACCAGCACTTATCACCAACACTTTACACAACGTTTTTTTTTTTGTATAACTGGAATCTCATCACTTCACTGCACTGTACATAACAGTAAATTCCATCATCACACACATGACGAAGAAGGTGAAGAGCAGTATCAAGCACTGTAGGAGGTAGGGTATCACCACAAAAGCAATCAATATGGCCGCCATTGTCGGAGGTGTTCATGAGTCAGTAACTGAGTGGGTAATGGCGACCGACAGACAGACGGCACGAGTGTAAACATAGCCGATCGGCGCGGGCGGGAAATTCAAACTGACGCGGTTCCAAAAAATCGAAAATTTTTCTATTTTTTTCGAATTTTTTGGCATTTTGGGGGTTGGGCAGCCCAGAATATCCGAATAGTGAGTATATCCGAGTATTGGACATCCGAATATTAGAGGGATTACTGTATAAATAGTAATCCCTCCACTATCTGACATAATAGAGCCAAAGGTATGTCCGGACAGTAGTCTTGTCCAGATAGTGGCCCTGAAGCTCCAGCACCGGTCGTTCCTGACCCTAACCTAACCTAAATCGGAAAACCACCTTCCTACCTCCCTGCCGGACATGCATAGCACTTATTTAAGTCCCCTTTCACTTAAATAATGCACACAAAGCCTGAATTAATTGAATTTTAACCAAAAAATTATGATTTTGAGGTGAGTAAGGCATAGGTGCTCACAACTTGCCAGGGGAGGCAGTAGCTCGATTGGTAGAGAGTTGGCTTGCGGACCCGTGGGACCCAGGTTCGAATCCTCGCTGGTGCAGGGAACAGTTTATGGATTTGAATTTCATTAAATCAGGCTTTACTGATCTACCAGAAGACCCGCCAACATGTCGTAAAAATGACCCCGCTAATACCAATACACCAGTCCTGTATGAGAGCCCTAGCATGTATTCAATATGGACGGTGGGTGTTAAGCGCCGAAGTGGTGACATGTAGATTGTAGGACGACGACTGGGCCTTGATAGCAGGCTGTGAAGCCTATGCCCAGAGTCGGACACATAAAAAAAAAAAAAAAAACATAGTGTAAGTAAGTATCGGACATGGAAATCACTATGAAAATCACGCTTTCTCACTTTTTATGCACTAAAATCATGAACACAAAGCATGAATTCATTTTATTTTAACCCCAAAATGATGAATCTGAGTTAAGTAAGGCATAGGTGTTCACTGAGTTGACAGCTTAATGTAAGTTAGTATCGGACGTGGCAGCCACTTTGAAAATCATCTTTTCTCACATTTTATGCACTAAATTATTGGATACAAAGCATCAAATACAGTAAATGATGTAAATTGTTACCAGAAAAATGGTCAATAAGAGTTAGGTATGGTAACAGTGTTCACCAGAATACAGCATGCTGAAAGTAAGGGCAGGACATGAAATTCACTGGCATTCACCTTTTTCACAGCTAGTGCAATAATATAATGAACACAAAGCATGAATTCATTTAAATTTAACCCAAAAAGGCTGAATTTGAGGTAAGTTAGGCACAGCTGTTCACAAGTTGGCAGCTTAGTTTAGGTACTGGACATGAAAATCAATGGCATTCACCTTTTTCACAGCTGGTGCACTTCAAGTGGTAACCATGCATGAAAAAATAAAATTAAAAGCAGGAAATTATGATTAACATTTATGGGAATTTTTTACCACTTTACAGCATGCTGAAAACAGGTTAGACATGAAAATCACTATGGAAATCATCTTTCACGCAAATCAATGGCATTCACCTTTTTCACAGCTGGTGCACTTCAATACTAGGGGTAACCATGCCTGAAAAAATAAATTGAAAGAAGGAAATTATGATTTACATTTATGGGAATTTTTTACCACTTTACAGCATGCTGAAAACAGGTTAGACATGAAAATCATTATGGAAATCATCTTTCACACAGTCTGTGCATGAGATTAATGATATGGGAAGAACAAAACAAGGAATTTTGATGAAGTTAGGATACTTACGAGAATGATGCCGCCTTCCTGATGTTTAACCCGCTCGGTCATCCCAGACTCTGACAGTAAGAAGGTGCACCTGAGACACCTGCAGGAATTCATAGAATCCTTGGCACTTCCGTTGCACTTTACACTCACCAGCACTTCCTACAGCGTTTCCTTTCCCATAATACAGTAACAATCTTGCATCACATCACTTCACTGCACTGCACTGTACATAACTGTAAATTCCCATGTGGTCTAGTGACAAGTCCTGGAGAATTTAGTCGCTGTCAGAGTCTGAGATGAGCTGATGGAGGCGGCGTAGGGGCTCCTTGGTGAGACATGGTGATAAGCTATCCACTGCAGAGGACTCAGAAGACAACCACAAACTCACATCCAGTGGTGACTCCGCCGTGCCTGATGTGCTGGGCTGTGGCTCGGAGCTAGAAGGCCTGTTTTGGTGAGGTAATGGTGTGGAGCGAGGGTTGACGACGGCAGAGTTGACTGGCCTGAAAAAACTGTCAATGGTTGATTGACGCAAGCAACGACGATTCTGACGATTAATGATGAGCTGCCTGAAAGCTCGCACTTCATCCACAAGTCCCAAGGGGCCCATCTCCCTGTCGCAGTCCGGGTGTTCTAGGTAGTCAAGGACGAACTCCACATGTTCCCGGAGTGCGCTTGGCTTGGTGATGGCTGGAGTAGTGACAGGCAGTGAGGAGTCTGCATCATCGTCGCTGTCCTTGTCGGAATCTTCCTGCTGGGTACTCGGACCAGCAACAGTAGATGCGATCTCGATATCAGACATGATCTGATACCCAGGATCGCCCTTGTCGTCATCCAACCACTCATGCACTTCGTCTGCATCCACATTGTCTCTATCCGCACGAATCCTTGCATGGAAGTCATCCACGTCAAAAACTAGGAAATCGTGCACCACGTCACTTCCATGAAGCAGCCGAGACCAACCATTTTCTAGAGTCTTGACAGAGACTTCCTTCCATGCACTGGCCCAGTTGTAGATGGCAGACTTGAGGTTGTATCGGCGAAGGTTTTCGACAGTTTTTTGTCCTCGCATGTCTTGTCCTTCCCTGTAATCGTCCTCGTAGACAACCATCACCTCGTCCAAAAACCTCCGTCGGTAGAGCCTCTTCGTTGCCACAATCACTCCCTGGTCCATTGGTTGGATGAGAGCAGTCGTATTAGGTGGCAAAAACAGACACCTAATGCTGCCATTTTCAGCCACCAACTCCTTCTTAGACAGATGTGCAGGTGCATTGTCTGGAATCAGGAGGGCCTTTACCTGGTCGCGTGGGATTTTCAGTGTCCTTCTGATAATGAATGATCTCCTTGACAAAGTGTTGGTGAAACCAATCTCTGAAGATCTTGGTTGTGAACCAAGCCTTCAGAGAATGATACCACATGGCAGGAAGGACATCCATTAACCCACGAAGGCACCGAGGCTGCTTTGCACGGCCTACAATAGCGGGCTTGAGCCGGTGCATGCCGTTAGCATTGGCACAGCACAAAGCAGACACCCGTTGCTTGGAGAGCTTGGGGCCAGGTACACGCTTCTCTGTCTCCTCAGCAAGAGTGTTTGTGGGAATTGAACGATAAAATAGGCCAGTTACGTCAGCGTTGTAGACTTGACCGAGAGTGAGGCCCTCCCTGTCAATCAAGCCCTTCACCTTCTGCTGAAACTCTTCTATTCCTTCGTCGTTAGCGTCCACAGCTTCGCCATGGGCCTTATGGTTGGTAAGTCCGTGCCGTAACTTGAATGCGAAGAGCCAGCCTTCAGATGCCTTGAAGTCTGGGGTATCCTGTAGCCTTGCGAACTTCTCGGCAGCAGCTTTCAGCTCCGTTCCACGTACCAACTAACCAGCAGCACGTTGTTGTCGATACCAGATGAGCGTGGAACGATCGATGTCTGCATACTTAGGAGTAAACATCATCTTCCTCTCCACATTCCGTCTGGTTTTTGAAGCGAAATCAACCATGTACTGTTGTAGTTTGTCTCGGGACCTCTTGATATCAAACAAAGTGGAGTGAGGGAGGTTGAATTCACGGAGGATCCGTGATGTCGGCCACCCTGAGTCCACCTTCTCCAATATCTCCCGTTTCTTCTCCAGAGTCAACACCACCTTCTTCCTCTTCTGAAGCGGTGGGGCCATCATCACACACATGATGAAGAAGGTGCAGAGGAGCAGCAAGCCCTGCAGGAGGTAGGGAATCATCACAAAACCAAGCACTTCAGGAGCCATGTTGAGAGCAAGTTTACGAGCCAGCAGCTGAGCGGGAAAATAGACCGTGAGAGAGGCTGGAGGCGCGAAAACACAGCTGGTCGGCGCACGCGGGAAATTCAAATTGACGCGGTCCCAAAAAATCAGATTTTTTCCCGGATTCTTCCGAATTTTGGGGCATTTTGGGGGTCGAACAGCCTACCATGTCTGGACAGTGATGTATCTGGATAGTGGACGTCCGGATAGTAGAGAGATTACTTTTATATCTCTCCACTATCTGGGCGACCACTATCTGGTTACCTCACTGTTCGGACATTGTAGGCTGTCCGACCCCCCAAATGCCCCCAAATTTGGAAAAATCCGATTTTTTTGGACCGCATCAATTTGAATTTCCCTCGCGCTCCGACCAGCTGTGTTTTCACGCCTCCCGCCTCTCTCACGGTCTCATTCACCCCGCCAGTTTGAATTTCCCGTGTGTGCCGACCAGCTCCCTTCCCGCGCTGTCCCCCTCATCCTAGTTCTGTCTCAACTCCTGTGAACAGTGGACGGCTGTCCGATCGTTTGCGGTATCTTTTCGTTCTTGTTTAAATAATCATAAGTCACAGTGCTAAGGATTAAGTGTAGTTAAACACTGGATTACTGGACATGCTTCAAGAGCAATTATGACATCTGTAAAAACCTTAGAGATGGGGGTAAACAACAATCATGGACTGTAAGTAAACATTGTAACTACTTAATATTTTCCATAATCACTTCTAAATCCTCATTCTCTGGTTACATTTTATTTACTTCGTGCTTTGTGTCCCATATTTGAGTGCACAGGCTGTGAAAGAGGTGATTTTCTCAGTGATTACCATGTCTCTTACATATCACTATCTAGTCAGCTGGTGAACATTTTTGCCCTACACACCTCTAAATCATAATTTTTCTGGTTACATTTTATTTACTTCATGCTTTGTGTCCCATATTTGAGTGCACAGGCTGTGAAAGAGGTGATTTTCTCAGTGATTACCATGTCTCTTACCTTCACATCTAGTCAACTGGTGAAAATTTTTGCCCTACACACCCCTAAATCATAATTTTTCTGGTTACATTTTATTTACTTCATGCTTTGTGTCCCATATTTGAGTGCATAGGCTGTGAAAAGGTGATTTTCTTGGTAATAATCATTCTTCCTTACGTTCATTATGTAGTCAGCTGGCGAACACCCCTGCCTTACTCACCTCAAAATCATCATTTTTTGGTGGTTAAAATTCGATTAATTCAGGCTTTGTGCCCATTATTTATGTGAATAGGGTCTTAAATAAGTGCTATGCATGTCCGGTAGGGAGGTAGGTAGGTGGTTTTCTGATTTAGGTTAGGTTAGGTTAGGGTCAAGAATGACTTGTGCTGTTGGTGAACAGTGAACACCTTTGCCATACCTAACTCTTTTTCTGGTAACAGTTTATTTATTTAATGCTTCGTATCCCATATTTTAGTGCATAAGGTGTGAGAAATGATGATTTTCATAGTGATTGCCACGTCCGATACTTACTTACACTAACCTGCCAACTTGTGAACACCCCAGCCTTACTCACCTCAAATTCATCATTTTTTGGTTAAAATTCGATTAATTCATGCTTTGTGCCAATTATTTATGTGAATGGGGTCTTAAATAAATGCTATGCATGTCCGGTAGGGAGGTAGGTAGGTGGTTTTCTTATTTAGGTTAGGTTATGTTAGGTTAGGGTCAAGAATGTCCAGTGCTGTTGGTGGACAGTGAACACCTTTGCCATACCTAACTCTTTTTCTGGTAACAATTTATTTATTTGATGCTTTGTATCCCATATTTTAGTGCATAAGATGTGAGAAATGATTATTTTCATAGTGATTGCCACGTCCGATACTTATTTACACTAAGCTGCCAACTCATGAACATCTATGCCTTACTCACCTCAAAGTCATCATTTTGGGGTTAAAATTCAATGAATTCATGCTTTGTGTCCATTATTTAATGCATACGGTGTGAGAAAGGGTGATTTTCATAGTGATTTCCATGCCTGATACTTACTTACACTTGCTGGCAAGTTGTGAGCACCTATGCCTTACTCACCTCTAAATCATCATTTTTTGGTTAAAATTCAGTTACTCCATGCTTTGTGTGCATTATTTATGTGAAAGGGGACTTAAATAAGTGCTATGCATGTCCAGTAGGGAGATAGGTAGGTGGTTTTCTGATTTAGGTTAGGTTAGGTTAGGGTCATGAATGACCAGTGCTGGAGCTTCAGGGCCACTATCCGGACAAGACCACTTTCCGGTCATACCTTTTCCTCAATTACGTCGGATAGTGGGAAGATTACTGTATATAGCTGGGGGTGCCCATCATCACTCACTCAATGCAAGGATGCCTTATGCTCTCTACACTGAGTGACAATCCAAATGGTTTCCTGTACTCAGGGAACCATTTACTATGCTTGGTGGTAAACATATAACAGGGTATTTTTGCCAGGTTAAGTGTCCCCCAGATCCCCCTATCTAAAATCACGTAATCATGGCAAATGTTTCGGAGAGCCTCGGAGGGCCTAATACCTGCCCTGAGCCCCAACCAAATGGGCAGATTTGCATGGCCATGTGGAATGTGAGAGGTGTGAATGAGGAGAGCAAGCAGGTGGAAGTGGTGAATGTGTTCAAGAGTGTGAGATATGCCATGATGTTGTCGTGTGAAGCAAAAATGAAAGGGTGTGAAGTGGAGTGGGAGAGTGTGAAATACTGTATATAAGATCGGGCATGAATTGGCGAGGAAGATGCAAGGAAGGAGTTGGTTTGTTGATGTACAAGTGTGGCAGCTCGAGATGTATGTATGTCAATTTCAAGTTTGTGAAGGTAAAAGTGGTAGTAATTGTAGTGTATGCACCTTGTGATGACAGGAGTGAGAGAGAAAGACAGGTTTTGGGATGAGCTGGATGTAGCAATGAGAGAAATGCCCAGGAGCTATTAAGTAATGATAATGGGCAATATGAATGGAAGAGTACACACTGGTCCTGAGGATGACAATGGGTTGTAATGGAGTACCAGGAGAAATGATAATGGGAAACGACTGAAAGATATGTGTCAGGAAAGTAGGTCATGCATTTGTAACTCGTATTTCAGACACAAAGATGCACATAAATATACATTGGATAGAGGGAATGGGGATCATGGTGAAAGGAGCCTGATTAATTACGTGCCCGTAGAGAGGTTGATGCTGAGATAGGTTGCTGATATGAGGGCTGTCAGAGGATGATGTGGAGGTCTGTCAGATCAAAGATCATGGTATGCAAGTTGAAGCTGAAAGGATTTGGGTGGACCAGGAGAGAGAGGAGCAGTCAGGGAGAATGACTGAGAGTTGAGAAGCTGAGGAGCAGTTAGGGAGAAAGACTGAGAGTCGAGAAGTTGAGGATCAAAGAAATGGCAGATGAATACAGGACCAAAGTAGGGGAGAAATTAGAATCAGTAAATTGGAATGAAATGGATCTGGACACCCTGTGGAATGCATATAGGGATTGCTTAGGAATGGTAAAGCGGTGTGTGGTGTGGCAAGAGTAACAACAAAGAAGAAAGGTATGGCATGGTGGGATGAAGAGGTTAGGAGAGCAGTGGAGGAAAAGAGGAAGAAGTGACTAGAGTGGTTACAGGACATGGGTTCAATTGAAATAAGAACTGAATATACTGAGAGCAAGAAGCACTTAAAGAGACTAGTGAAGAGGAAAAAGAAGGAGTAAATGATGATCTAGGAAGAATGTGAATGCAAATTACTCAGAAAATAGGAAGTTATTCTGGAAAGAGGTGGAGAAATGTAGAAGTGACAGAGGAAAGAAATGTGAAGGTGTGGAAGATGTAGGTGGTAGATTATTAACCACTGGGGATGAAGTAAGGACCAGAGGGAAAGAATATTTTGAACACCTGATGAATGGGAATAGAGAGAGCAGATCGGCTGTAAAGGTGATTGGTTTTAGGAGTGTGTAATGAGGAAAAAAATTTAATTTTAATTTTCTTTGCCACCATTTTGTAATGAGAAAAAACTTTGAGATAGAATAAGCCACCAGCCTTGTGATGGGTAAACTGGACTGCTTAAGAAGATTTAGAATTAGTATTACATTTTCTTGGGATCAGCCTACAGGTTATGCTCGTGACAATAGGGGTAGCACAAGGGTAGTGATTAGCCTGAGCAGCCGAAGACCTGTAACAGGTTGGGGATAAGCGTGGACTTTGATACTTACTGCCTAAATCATGAGAAACTCAGTCCACTGGATTTCAGCGGAACATGAGTAGTCTCCTCTTCACTAGTTCCCTCCTCTGTGTGAATTACCTCTGTACACTCTCAACAAAAATATTATACCATTACTACCAACAAACCATATGCAGTCTTCATGAGCAGGAGAAGGAAGAAGACGAGTATGAATGCGGGATTACATGGATTTTTATTACACACTCCAAAAACTCAAATAAAAGGCAAGAATGGAAAAGAATTTCGATAGTGACTGGTTCACAATTGGTTGGACAGATAGTATATGACACAGCTTTGTTCGGGATGAGTTTGATCACGTATTAACATTCTAAATATACCAGAAAATCATGTCAGTTACAATCAACACACCACCCTCTGGGTGTACTCTTAATAAATCATGTTATAAACCTCTAATACCATCCCTCATTGACATAAAGGTTCCCTCCCAAGATATAACGAGGCATAGGTATGACCACAGGGTGACAAATAAACAAAAACCATTTTAAAATTTTGGCCCCCTGCTTAGACAGATATCAAAGAATAGTCATTCTATTGAAAGATTCTGATATGTAAGTTGACTCTAGCTTGGTGCCAGTGAATAGGTTACTGAAATCACAGTTAATATTCTAAAATAGAGATCAAGCACTTCACAATCCTCAAAAAAAAAAAAAACTTACTTCCAGTAACCTGTTATTCACTTTACAGATTTACCTTAAATATATAACTAAGGGAGATATACCTTATATATAACTGAGAGAGATATACCTTATTTATAACTGGGAGAGATATACCTTCCCTTTTCCTCACAGTTTTCAAAATAGTGACGAAACTGAAAGAATAGTACAAAATCTTTACCAGAACATTCTCTAAATTTGAAAGCTTCTCACTCAACGGTCCAAACGGCTGGCTAACACCTGTGTATATTCTCACTTACTTAGTTATTTCTGTTTCTTGTAGGTTGGGACCCAAAACAATTCACAAAATTGGTCTGATAATCAAAGCTTCACTTAACTTCTCAAAAACTGAGTGCGAGTCAGCATCTGGGAGTCATACAGAGAGCATGTGTTACCCACCATTGATGATGTAAGACCCGGAACTTTCATGGCTAACCTCCAACACAGATATCCCGTCGTCCTCCGACCCAGCATTAATTGGAGACACCGCTAAACTCCTAGGACACTCCCCATCTCCAAACTGTTCAGCAGACTCCCAGGACACTTCCCATCTCCAAACTCCTCAGCACGAAGGGGAAGAAATATGGACATCTCTCGAACGCAGGACCGCCTGCCACCGCGGCTCAGTTTTGAATGTCCGATGCCTGTCTCTCTCTCTCTCTCTCTCACACACGGCAGCGGTTGGCGCAGATTTCAAATTATTTTCCTAACCTCATTAACAATACGTTACTTTCCAACTAAGTACATCATTTCTTAACTAACTCTGTTTGTTAGTATCACAGTTGACGTAAAAATCTGTTACACTATTTTAAATGAACGATACTATATGCACAGGTGACTACTTAATGCGGATGAACACTGCGTAATGCGGCCTCTTTGTCTCTCAGAAAGGGTTCTATCTATCTATCTATCTATTGCCAGACGCCTCAATCCCGCATGGGGTGGCCACAACAAATCGCCTCCATGTCGCTCTCTGTCCTCCGCCATTTCACTACCCCGCTCCAACTCACACCCCTCTCTCTCATATACCTCTCCACTCCACCCCTCCATCTCATCCTCGGCCTCCCCCTTCCTCTTGCCCCCTCCACCTCACTCACATACACTCTCCTCGTCAGTCTTTCACTCTCCATCATCTCCACATGCCCAAACCACCTTAACGTGTTTCTCCCAACGCTTCTTATCACGTCCACAACCACACCACAACGCTCCTTCATTTCCTCATTTGTTAGTCTGTCTCTCCATGTGACTCCACATGCACCTCTCAAATAACTCATTTCCACTGCTCTCACTCTTAACTTCTGTCCTTCTAACAGGGTCCAAGCTTCACTTCCATATTTTAGAGTTGGTGTCACAATACTGTCACGTAACAACTTTCTCACTTCCATGCTCACCTCCCTGTTTCTTATCACTGCTTTCAACGAACCAGCAACCTTCCTTCCCTGCCTTCCCTGCTGCACCCTTTGAGCACTTCACCCTCCAGACTTCCATCCTTACTCATCACACTACCCAAGTACTTAAATGCACTCACATTCTCCATATCCTTCCCATCCAATCTCACTGTACATTCACTAGCTTCACTTCTCTCGAAGACCATCACTTTACTCTTCCCTACATTCACCTTTAGATTCCGTTTCTTACACACTTTCCCAAACTCATCTACCAAGCCTTGCTGCTCCCCTTCGTCTTCGCTCAACAACACAGTATCGTCTCCAAACAACAGTACAGGGAGTTTCCAAACACTGCCCTCTCTCACTAGGGCCGCTCCAACATCCACTTCCCGACCTTGTATCTCTTTTATAACCCCATCCATGTACAGATTGAACAGCCATGGAGACATGACACATCCTTGTTTCAAACCAACCTTCAAATGGAAAGATTCACGCAGATTGCCATCCACACGCACTGCAGCCTTTGCACCCTCATACATACTCTTCACTGCCTTCAACAACTTCCCATCCATTCCATATATTCTTAATACCTTCCACAATCCTTGTCTATCCACCCTGTCATATGCTTTCTCCAGATCCATGAAGGCTGCATACAACCTCTTTCCCTTCTCTAGAAACTTTTCCACTAAGGATCTAAGAATGAATATCTGGTCTACACAACCTCTTCCCTTCCTAAAACCTCCTTGTTCTTCTCCTACTAATTCCTCTGTTATTTCCCTAACTCTGTCAGTAAGCATCCTACCATATACTTTTTCTATTACATTGAGAAGGCAAATGCCCCTATGATTACCACACACTGCTTTTTCCCCTTTTCCTTTGTACAGAGGAATAATTATACCTGACTTCCAATCCTCCGGGACTCTACCCTCCTCCCAAGCCAATCTGCACACCTTTCACATCCATTCTATTACTATCTCTCCCCCATGCTTTCAGCAGAAAGGGTTACTTTCAATAAAAACGATTATTTGAATAAGGGGACACTACAATAATTTTCATTCATTACATTACTTTCCCCTCGGTATTTTAGATTTTTACTCAACTGCGATGCTTAAACTCCACTTAATTCTAAATTGAGTAGTAATACATATGCCACCTTAAATATAAAGGAGTAATATTTATTCTGTCTTAATATTAATTGATCTTAAATTGCTAGGGTGAGAAGTGGTTGGAAGAAGTTCAGGGAGCTGTTGCCTCTCCTGACATTGAGAGGACTCTTCTTACGTGCTAAGGGGTCTTTGTATGCAGCATGTGTTAGGAGTGTGGTGCTGTTTGGTAGTGAGACCTGGGAAGTAAAGGAAGAGGATTTTCGCAGGTTTAAAGGTTTAAATGTACAGAAATGACAATGATTAGGTGGATTTGCAGTGCGTCCCTGCGTGCAAGGCCTGGGGGGGCCGGGTTTACGATGGAAGAGTTGAGAGGTAGGTTGGGACTGGAGTGTATTGGTGTTGTGATGAGGAGAGGTAGGCTGAGGTGGTTTGGACATGTGGAGAGGATGGGGGATGATAATTGGGTACAGAGGGTGAGAGGTGTTAATATTGGGGGAGGAGTTGGGAGGGGTAGACCGAGAAAGACATGGGACGAGGTCATTAAGTGTGACTTAAGGGTTAAGGGACTGAACAGGGAGGCCGCCAGGGATCGAGCAGCGTGGAGAGCCGCCATTAGGTGACCAAGGCCGACGCATGCAAACATGTTGGAGCCTTGAAAAAACGAAATGAAAACGAAAACCGAAACTCTTACATCCTACCTAAATTACATTCTAAGCATATGTCCATTCCTGTGAACATCTCAGGCCAGTACCAAATGACATGTCCAGCCTGAATATGTGTCTCATGACTACAAGAACTTCATCCACCCACTTGGGTATCTTTTCTTTCTCTAACTTATCTCTTTTTACTTGGTATGAATGAGTTGCAACTCTTGAAACGGAACATGACGGAAGTCACACACTGACTTCACGAGCATTTTCACAAAGACGTGCTTCTCCCATCAGACTCATGAGATTCCAACCTTCCCCCACAGTGTGAGTCAGAGTGTCCCGTGACCAGAAGTTTGTCACCCCTCAATTCTCAGCGGTGGGAATGGTGATTGCCTTACCTGTACACACCACTCCATCCATTTAAACAAAAGCAATATAAAATAAAGAATATTACATTCATCTCTTTTATACCTCCTACAGGGATACAGCAACTAACACCAGGGCCCGACTATGCGTTCTGGAACTGACTATTCTCACCCTTGTAGTTTCCAGTTGTGGCTGCGCTTGACAGATCTGCGCCTTACGCCCAAAAACACAACATGACTCTGCTCATACTCAACGATTATCAATACGGGGAAGCTCTAATTTCACTGTACTTATATGAACTGATCTTGTGGAAAAGAGTACTCATTTACCATTAACTTCTATTAATCTCTGATTAATCTCCTGCAGAATCATGAGAGACACATCCCAGGTTTAGGACATAAGTTCCACACCATATCCTCATCAGGCAGTCAGTTACAGGATTTTCCAACTTTACTGCTTTCTGTTTCCTTATTGAAATGCTTTTCTGCCTTCAGTAACACACTAATCAACTTTTCTGCTCGCTTGATTGGGCTAGATAGCTTCAATCATTTCTCCGATTTCTTTTTCCTTTTTAGCACTGTTTTACCTTCTGCTACGATAAAATCTAATATTTTCTATTTCTCAACTCTGCACTGGTTTTACTCATGATGCGCCTGTTACACACACTCCTCAATATACTGGCGTGGAGGTCTGTGGACTCTTGGTGGTAACACTTCCTCTTCCTCCAGTTCCACTATTACCAATTCCTTGGGCTTGGTAATCCATTGCACATCACCAACATAGGGCTTAACCTTTTCTGCCGCTCTTTGGATGACTGTGTCAGAAAGTAGTTCAGCCAGAACATAGGCACTACCTCCTCTAATCACTTCTCGCACTTTGTAAGGACCCTTCCACAGTACATTGAGTTTACGGCTGGTTCCAGGCACAACAGTTTCACATTTGACCCAGGCCAAATCGTCCACCTTCAGTGCTTGGTTACATCGCCACTGATTAGCCACTTCTCTATATTTCCGGGCCATACGGCTTTGTGTCGACTGGAGCACTTCGTGAGCTGCTGCTATACCTTCCGGATTGCTGGCAACTTCAGTAAGCTGGGCACCCACGTGACGAGAAGCATGGGGATTGTAGAAAGCAAAATAAGGTTGCTGGCCTGTTGTGGTGTGAACTGCAGTAGTCATGATCCATTGACACTGACCTAGAAACTGGGGCCAGCAGAGTGGATAGCCTTTACACAGGGATTGTAGTATGGACTTCAGTGTACAATGCATCCTCTCCGTGACACTGTTGCCTCGGGGATGGTAAGGGGTAGTATAGGCGGTATTGATGTGGGATTACATGGATTTTTATTACACACTCCAAAAACTCAAATAAAAGGCAAGAATGGAAAAGAATTTCGATAGTGACTGGTTCACAATTGGTTGGACAGATAGTATATGACACAACTTTGTTCGGGACGAGTCTGATCAGGTATTAACATTCTAAATATACCAGAAAATCATGTCAGTTACAATCAACACACCACCCTCTGGGTGTACTCTTGATAAACCATGTTATAAACCTCTAATACCATCCTTCATTGACATAAAAGTTCCCTCCCACGATATAACAAGGCATAGCTATGACCACGGGGTGACAAATAAACAAAAACCATTTTAAAATTTTGGCCCCCTGCTTAGACAGATATCAAAGAATAGTCAGTCTATTGAAAGATTCTATGTAAGTTGACTCTAGCTTGTTGCCAGTGAATTGGTTACTCAAATCACAGTTAATACTCTAAAATAGAGATCAAGCACTTCACAATCTTCAAAAAAAAAAAAAAAAACATACTTCCAGTAACCTGTTATTCACTTTACAGATTTACCTTAAATATATAACTGAGAGAGATATGCCTTATATATAACTGAGAGAGATATACCTTATATATAACTGGGAGAGATATACAGTGCTTCCTCCAATTTTGCGAGAATATGGTCGACAAAAAACCTTGCAAAATCGAAATTCGCAAAGTTTAAACAATTAAATATATGCAATAAAGGTAAATTGGTCGACATCACCCCAAGGTAAGCACTTTTTCCCACTCTTTCTCTCGACTCTACCTCTTAATTTTATGATGATAAATGAAACAAACATGGACTGATGTATTGTACAGTAATATTATTATAAAAACGTCATAGGTAAGAAACATAAAAAAGAAAAAAATGCATATTTACACTGATGTGAAGACTGGCGTGGTGTACGGGACTGGTGGCGGGGCAAGGCTTGGGGGCGACTACTGTGGTGTAAACAAACGTGGCGGGGCGGCAGAACACAGAACTAGGGGGCACAGTACGCCCAGCGAACCACAACGTCACTACTCTGCATGGCAAAGTAGTGCGGGAAGACGACTTTTCCACCACTCGACCTCGCAAAGTGTGTGATCGCTCGCAAAGTTCATAAATGTTAAAAAATAAATGACTTGGAACTACCTCGCAAAATTGGTGATTCGCAAAGTTAAAGTTCGCAAAGTTGAAGGATGTACTGTACCTTCCCTTTTCCTCACAGTTTTCAAAATAGTGACGAAACTGAAAGAATAGTACAGTGCCACAATCTTTACCAGAACATTCTCCAAATTTGAAAGCTTCTCACTCAACGGTTCAAACGGCTGGTTAACACGCGTGTATACAGTATTCTCACTTACTTAGTTATTTCTGTTTCATGTAGGCTGGGACCCAAAACAATTCACAAAATTGGTCTGATAATCAAAGCTTCACTTAACTTCTCAAAAACTGAGTGTGAGTCGGCGTCTGGGAGTCATACGGAGAGCATGTGTTACCCACCCTTGATGATGTAAGACCCGGAACTTTCATGGCTAACCTTCAACACAGATATCCTTTTGTCCTCCGACCCAGCATTAATTGGCAACACCGCTAAACTCCAAGGACACTCCCCATCTCCAAACTGTTCAGCAAACTCCCAGGACACTCCCCATCTCCAAACTCCTCAGCATGAAGGGGAAAATATATGGACATCTCTCGAATGCAGGACCACCTGCCACCGCGGCTCAGTTTTGAATGTCCGATGCCTGTCTCTCTCTCTCACACACAGCAGCAGCTGGCACGGATTTCAAATTATTTTCCTAACTTCATTAACGTTACTTTCCAACTAAATACATCATTTCTAAATTAACTCTGTTCGTTAGTATCACAGTTGACGTAAAAATCTGTGTTACACTATTTTAAATGAACGATACTGTATGCACAGGTGACTACTTAATGCGGATGAACATGGCATATTGCAGCCTTTTTGTCTCTCAGAAAGAGTTACTTTCAATAAAAACGATTATTTGAATAAGGGGACACTACAATAATTTTCCTTCATTACAAGTGTGCAGAGAAAGAATGCAGTGCCAGGAAATTTGACACTCGCACAGGTGAAGAGAACTGTGTTGTGGCTGAAAAATGGGAAAGCAACTGAGGTTGATGAGGTGTATGCAGAGATGATTAAGTGTAGTGTAGAGAGGGGAATGAAGTGCTTGCTGGATATATGTTAGAAGGCATGGATGAGTGAATCTGTAATGGAAAAAAGCTGTGATTGTACTCATGTACAAAAATAAGGGTGAGCGAAGTGAGTGCAAGAATGGTCATGGGATTAGTTTATTGAGTGTGGTAGGGAAGGTATATGGAAGACTTGTTATACAGAAAATAAGAGAGAGATTTTCTTCTCCCTTATTTTCCAACATTTATTTACAAATTCCTTTGAATTTTCAAAGCGTTCTCCCCTGAACAACCCAAATGGAAGCACATATATTATCGATCATTGATGTGAGTAGAATAGCTTTTTCAGTGGTACGCTGGGTGGTAAACATATGACAGGGGTTTTTTGCCAGGTTAAGTGTCCCCCAGATTTCCCTATCTAAAATCACGTAATCATAGCAGATCTTTCATAGAGCCTCAGAGGGCCCAATATCTGCCCTAGAAAAGTTACAGGAGGATGGAAAACAGGCAGAATATAAAAGGGAAGTGGATTAGCAATTGAGTAAATATAGACTGGAGCAGATGGGGGACGTGGAAGGTGTGTGCAGGATATTCACAGAAGAAATCAGTGCCATGTGTGAGGTGGTATGTGGGGTGAAGAGAAGACGAAAGGGGTTGCAGGGAACAGCATGGTGGACTGAAGAGGTGAGCGCGGCTGTGGCACAAAAGAGGAAAGCATATAGTGAGTGGATAAGGAAGAGGGGCGTCGATGAAGTTGAGAGATGGAAGAGAGTTATATGTAGAGAGGAGGAAAGAGGTGAAAAGATTTGTAAGATAGTGTAAGAAGAGAGTGGATGAGGAATTTGGAAGGAATTTGAATGCAAAGTGGAGGGAATGCAAGAAAATGTTCTGGAAAGAGGTATAGAGAGTTAGACAGGGTGCCAAAGAAGTTAGTTGTGGTGTGAAAGATAAGAATGGTAGATTGCTAGTAGAGAAGGGAGAAAAAGTGAATTGTTGAACATAGAGAATGAAAGTAATGAAAGTATAAGTGGCTGGGGAATGGCTGGGAGAAGGAGGGGTGTGGGAAGAGAGGAAAAAATCAGTAGGATGGAAGTTGTGGAAGCAATGAAGAAAGTTAAAATGGGGAAAGCCCCAGTAATTGGTGGAGTGTGTGGTGAAATGCTGAAATATGGGGGAGAGATAGTAGTAGAATGGATGTGGAAGGTGTACAGATTGGCCTGGGAGGAAGGCAGAGTCCCGGAGGATTGGAAGTCAGGTATAATTATTCCTCTGTACAAAGGAAAAGGGGAAAAAGAAGTGTGTGGTAATCAAAGAGCATTTGCCTTGTTAGTGTAATAGGAAAAGTATATGGTAGGATACTTATTGACAGACTTAGAGAAATATCAGTGGAATTAGTTGGAGAAGAACAGGGAGGTTTTAGGAAGGGAAGAGGTTGTGTTGATGAGATATTCATTCTTAGATCTTTAGTGGAAAAGTTTCTAGAGAAGGGAAAGAGGTTGTATGCAGCCTTCATGGATTTGGAGAAAACATATGACAGTGTGGATAGACAAGGATTTTGGAAAGTATTAAGAATATATGGAGTTGATGGGAAGTTGTTGAAGGCAGTGAAGAGTATGTATGAAGGTGCTAAGGCTGCAGTGCATGTGGATGGCAAACTGAGTGAATCTTTCCATTTGAAGGTTGGATTGAAACAAGGATGTGTCATGTCTCCATGGTTGTTCAATCTGTACATGGATGGGGTTATAAAAGAGATACAAGGTTGGGCAGTGGATGTTGGAGTGGCCCAAGTGAGAGAGGGCAGTGTTTGGAAACTCCCTGTACTGTTGTTTGCAGATGATACTGTGCTGTTGAGCGAAGATGAAGGGGAGCTGCAAGGCTTGGTAGATGAGTTTGGGAGAGTGTAAGAAACGGAATCTAAAGGTGAATGTAGGGAAGAGTAAAGTGATGGTCTTCGAGAGAAGTGAAGCCAGTGAATGTACAGTGAGATTG
>JAGKTI010017284.1:0-12217 GCA_018397915.1 Birgus latro | reverse complement strand
ATAACTAAAGCACTCTCTTTTATTCACTTATTGAGATCATGTTACACTGTTACATTAGTATCTTATCACTTAATACAATAAACATATTTAAACATTAAACTCTTCTCTCCTTCCGTTTTCTTTCTAAGTAACTAGGAGCCACTACAAGTCCCGACGACGAACAAATAGTACCACCGTTCACAAGTTGTACCCACAATTACACTAGCTTGTACTTCTACTTACTATTAACAGAAGTACTCTCATGTCCGTCGTTGGAACTCTACTTCCTTACGCTCGCAGCAGACTTCCTTTTGGCTTCACGGTTACGTCCTTCATGACGCCTCCGCTGCCCCGGGTTGACGTCCCCTCGCCACGACGTTACTTTGATCTCTGATACTGTATTGCCTTACACTACCCTGTCCTAGCCTCGAGGGTTGCTGATGTTCACCAACAGTTCACATGGTTGCAAGGTGGGTGATGGCCTCACCCACTCATCCACCACCCTCATCCACACGTCATACGCGCGTCATCAACCGTAGGGGCTCGAGCAAATGAAGAAGTCAGCATGTTTCCCACGGTAGTAAATGAAGAGGTCAGCATGTGTTCTCATCCTCTGCCTGACCTCTAGACACCACTCCTCTTACTCTCTTTCTCTCTCCTACTTTCTCTTCAGCTTTCACTTACTTTCTCTCATCCTTCCTTTCGTTTACTCCACCTCCCTATACCTATTGTCCGCAGCTATATGTGGAGCTAACATCAGGCTCCCTGTTCTTTCTCTTCTGTCCTTGTATCACCCTAAACTCACGTCCAGCAGGTGTACTTGTATCCACACCTGTTACAGCTGTGTGTCTGCTTACATCTGCCCGAGGAGAGCCATGTCGGCTTCCCGACACGTTATATACTTAACAACAATGAAATTTTCGTAGGAAGATATAGATATGAGTCAAAAGGTATTAGAACAGTCCAAGTCAAGGTCAGCATTCGAACAACTCCTTTATATCTCCGACTCCGTAATATAACAGAAAATTGAGGAAACCTGCTTAATCTAAGCGTTGGTACAACACATATTTAAATTATAAGATCAGGCTTCACCCTTAAATCGTGCCACAACTCTGAATAATTAAAAATTCTCATGAAAGGACGAGTTCTGCGGGGAGGAAGGTTGAAAAAATCGCGAAAATCAAAGTAGGCTAAATGAAAACTATTTCATTATATCTCCTCTATTATCACAGTACGAACTGAACTTAAAATTTAAATGTGTTATACCAGCACTTACATTAGCCAGGTTTCCTTAATTTTCTGTTATATTAAGGAGTGTCGGAGACATAAAGGAGTTGTTCGAATGATTACCTTAACTTGGATTATTATAATACTTTGTTGACTCATATCTCTATCTTCCTATGAAAATTTCATTGTTGTTAAGTATATCACATCTAATAATAAAGCGAGTATTGGTTTTAGCAACAACAAAATCGAACAAACACCTCCAGTCAATCAGAATCTCGGCAGCATCACATGCCTGACCAGATTAATTGGTATGGGGTATAGTATTCTAAACCCGCCCAGTCCCGACCGATTTTTTATCCAACACACCCTCAGAACCCAGCTGATTTTCAACTTGTCTTTTTTTGGCTAAAACCTCCGCTTTTGGTGAGAAACATCGAAATTTCATAGAGAAATCGCCCTCCTGAGCATATAAATGTTGCTACAGATGACAGATGACAGTCAACCTAGAGTTTTCGTTCTCTCCTACGGTACCTGGCGTCAAGGAAAACGAACTATGGGAGGGTTAACTAAATCAGGCCACTTTAAATTACATATTTATTTATTTATTTGGTACGAATTTATGTGTAGTACAAGACTATATTGGTTTTCACACAAGATAGGTGATATAAGCATTGTTCACTCACCTAAAACACCAGCATATGGCACCTTCCTTTACGACATTACCACCTCGTCACTTCTCTTTGTTTCTTACTCTAGCTTCTTTATTTCTTTGTCCTCCACCTCAGGAATCACTTTCACCGTGAATTTCGTCATTGGAGAGACTGTGGCACAACATGTCTTTACTGGCCAGGTTACTGCTAACAGGCGAATTGCCGAGTGTGGGGGGGAGGGGGAGGATAGGTGGGGCCAGACAGTATCCCCGCTTGACAGCGAATAGAGTAACGTCTCCCACATATGCCTACCAAAAATCACCCGCGAATCTTAAAAAATGTGGAAACGATGGGCCTTGCAATTGACTGACATACCATGCACGTCAGTGGGTCTGAACGTGAAAAAAAAAGTGGTGACGTGCATCGTACATCGGGGGGACTGGGCGGGTTAAACAAGACTTGCTACATTCATAGAAACTTAATGGAATTATTTAATTTTCTCCCCCCTAATTCATACGAAACATCTCTCCTAGACTTATTGTATACAGGAAATTAAAAAGAGATCTTCCGTTAACAACAAAATAACTTCAGGTTCTCGTATGTGAGGCCAGATGACGGAAAGTGGGGCTCGCAGTTGAAGGATGGCTCCTGGTCTGGTATGTTAGGCCAAGTATTCAGGGAGGTTAGTGTTTCAACATACAGGGTGTCCATAAAGTCTCTTTACAAAGGGGGTTCATTTAACAGTACCTTAACTCAACATCTTTCATCAACAGGGTACCTGAAATACAGGGTGAGGAGTAGCAACATCCAGACAGCAGGTACCTGTATTTCAGGTACCCTGTTGATCAAAGATGTTGAGTTAAGGTACTGTTAAATGAACCCCTTTGTAAAGAGACTTTATGGACACCCTGTATCAGTATAAGCCAATATAAATAAGAAAATAATCTTTTGGTATTATTGCCTTCAAAAGTTCTGCTCCTCCCCCTTCAGTTCAGTAACTCATAATTCTTAAGTAGTTTAGGTGAAACTGCTTAAAGTCACCACAGTTTGTCTGGTTTGTTTAACAGTTAGTTTTAATCAACAGTTAGTTTTAATTACCCTAACTAATACAGTGTTATAAGTTACAGAGAGGCAGGAAGGGGAATGGAACTTTTGGAGGTAACTATATGGTAGTCTAAAAGGCATGATGGGGTGAAAATTATTTGTTGTTCACATTCAACAAGAATCCCTATCAGATAAAGTGCAGTATATCTAGTGTCACGAGAGATGGAGATCAGTAAACCACATGTTAAAATTCTTGACTATAGTGACCTAGCCTCAGGACTCTTCACCTCTCAATGTACGTGATGTTTGGAACTGATTATTACTGTTTCCCACCAAATATAGACATTAGCAGTCACCACAAAAACTCCTCCGAATTTAGTAATGTTCATCAACCCAGTAATAGTTAATACACTGTAGAGTTACTGCCTATTCACCTTGTCGTGTAATTTTTCCAATCTATAAATGCCATACATAGGTTATTCAATAAACTTCCAGTTCCTTATTTACCAGTTAAGGGCGCTTTGTGAAAGCGTGACGAGCGAGCGAGCGCCATGTTTTCACAATTTCCCTCTGATATATTATTTGTTCATGATGGCAACTGATCAGTGAAAAATGTACTGGAACGAAAGACATTAACATACACCCACAGAAACACACACACACACACACACAGAAACACACACACACACACACACACACACACACACACACACACAAGCAGTGGAAGCTAAAATCATTTTGATCATGGCCTTCACAAACTTCTTCATCAAAAAATGTTTCAAATGAAGTGGAGGCATGAATACCTTTTCAGGGTCAACAAAAGGTTTGTGAAGACAGCTGAACCTTTCAGCCATATCTTTCGGTCGCACTGGGCATTCCTTTTGCGTGTAATGCTTAGCATCTGCTTGGCTGTTCCATAAACAGTAAAATCATTTATGCTTTGTTTAACTTTGCTGAAGTCTTAGAAGCAAGCAGATCACCTTCAGGACCCCACAGATGTTCCACTAATGTACTTTATAGTCAATACCAGTCAACAAAGTACTCATAGCTTCATAACTTTCATTCATTCCATGGGTATGCACAATTGAAACAAACGATTGATTGACTGATTGTATTAAAATCTGGCGGCGCCTGACAACATGGTAAAAGACGCAGGAAATAAAAAGTGCATATTCAAAATAAAGTTAATATCTGTTAGTAGGAATAAAACACTGAAAATAAAAGAATAGTTAATAAAATACAAATTACGTATAAAAGTCGAAGGAGGCCTGCCTCATGAAGAAAACTAAAAATATCAGTAAAATCTCTAGAGGCTCCACCAAGCATCGAGAACAGACTGTAGGCACCATCTGCCCCCTTATGCCTATGGAGGAATCTCTGACGTAGGTTCCCCAACCTCGGACACTCGACCAGCTAGTGACGGACAGGGAGGGGGACAAGACAATCATCACAGTACGATTGAGTCACCACTCGTGAGGAACCATGTGTAAGTTGAGAGTGCCCAGTGCGAAGCCTAGCAAGAGCCACCTCCAATTGGCGAGACATGGAGAGGAGAACCCTTGGAACAACCAGTCTCTGAAAGATATTTTTTAGTATATTGTGAGGAACACCTTCCCAGTGTCTCTGCCAATACGTACGAAGTGCCTACCGCAAGTAGGGTGTTACATCAGAAGCAGGAAGTGGGTAGTCATTTGAGGGCTGTTGAAAAAATTCAGCTTTAGCTAATGTATCTGCCCTATTATTGCCCACCACACCAATATGTGCGGGAACCCCAAAGAAGTCCACATGGCGGCCATGACGGCCAAGAAGAAAAAGTCATTCTAAAATTAATAAAACCATTGGATGGAAGACATTAAAAGACTCCAGTGCAAACAGAGCACTGGCGAGTCACTAAAAATCACAAAAACGGATTGGGGAAGAGTAAAAATGATTTTGAGAGCATATAAAATTGCAGTCAGTTCCACCGTGTACACTGAAGTACTTACTGACAGGAAGGCTACTGCCCCTAGTAAAGAAAGGGAGGACAACACCAAACCCTACTCCAATATCAGTCTTAGACCCATCAGTATAGACAGGGACAGAACCCTCATGAGTGGAGACATGTTCTAAAAAAGAGAGAAAGGGACACCTGAGAGGGAAGTGACCCTATTTTTTATAACAACAGCCCTACAAAATGTCACATGAGGGAGTAGCCAAGAACCCACCCTTGAGATCCGATGTGGACAAACTGCCAGTCTCGGAACAGAGAGGGTTAACATAACAGACCAGACCCTGTAACCAAAGGGCATCGGGAAATTAGGACGCATGTCAAAACCAGAAGATCGTGAATCCTGGTAGACTGTGGCACAAGAAATTGAGTCTTGTATGTGGTGAAGACGATACCAACACCTCATCATCAACAACTGGCGTCGTAAATCCAGGGGGGGGGGGGGGCACCAGCATCCACGAACAAACTTGAAATCGGGGATGATCTGAATGCCCCGGTTGCCAGACGTACACCAGCATGATGCACAGAATTTAACAACTGGAGACGGACATCTGTTGCAAAAGAGTAGACCTCACACCCATATTCAAGTTCAGGAAGAATAAAAAACCTATGCAAGAGGATCAGGGTCTGTCGGTCAGCACTCCAAGAGGTATGAGAGAAAACCCTCAAAAGACTCAAATCTATTAGACATGCCGCCATAATAGAATGAACATGAGGAACCCAGGTTAGTCGTCTATCAAAGCAGAAGACCAAGAATCCGCGTCTTTTCCGCACAGGATATTCTCCAACCATAGAGATACAAGTCAGGGTCTGGGTGAACCCCTCGAAACGACAAAAATGCATAGTCACTGCCTTTGTGAAAGAAAAGCGGAAACCACGAGACTCTGCCCAGTCAGAAATTCTATTAAGAGCCAGCTGCAACTTCCTCTCTATCAGACACATTATAGATGACGTGAAGGACATTGAGAAGGTCGTAGACATATAGTAAGTCTCGCACACCGCAAAGAGAGTAACATTAAAAAGACTTCCCTGTGGTACACCTTCTTCTAGTGCATGGGCTTTAGAAAGCACTCAGACCCTTAAAAACCGATTGGATAAGGACTGCTGAGTAAAAATAGGCACGTGCCCATGAAGACCAAACTCATGCAGAGAAAGTAAATGTCATGATGCCTGGCAGTGTCATATGCCTTCTCCAGATCGAAGAAGACCATGACCTGGTGTTGGTTAGTGGAGAAAGCCTCACAAAAGCCTCATAGACAGAAGATTCCAAGTAGTGCATCAGGGGTGAATCGCACTTTTCGAAAACCACACTGGGCAGGGGATAAGAGGTCACCTCTCTCCAAAAACTTCACAAGCCTAAGATTGACCAACTTTTCGAGAATTTTACATAGACAAGAAGTCAGAGAAACAGACCGATAATTATTCGTCGGCTGTAGGTGGTCGTTACCTGGTTTGGGGATGGGGATAACTGCAGCAATACCCCAACAAGCAGGAAACTCACCAGAACACCAGATCTTATTAAATAGTGAAAGCAAAAACGAGAGGGACTCATCAGAGAGATGACATAAAAAGGCATAAGTAATGTCATCATAACCAGGAGAGGAATCATGGCACTGCCACAGAGCCGCTTGTGGTTCAGAAAATGAAATGGGAACATTATAGGACTCTCCCCCAGAAGAGGGAACACTGAAACAACGAGACTCTTGGCGTCGATGCTGGCAAGTGAAACGCGAATCTGCATCCTTCCATGACATGCTGGGAAAATGATCAACAAACAACTCTGCAACAGAGAAAGGATCAGCCACAGTTCTACATGCTGCAGATAATACAGAAGGGGAGGGAACAGTAAATTTTCCTGAAATTTTCTTTATTTGGTTCCACACCTGAGTGACGGAAGTCCTCAAACTGATAGAGGGAACATAACCTTTCCAGGATAAACTCCTGGCCTCCTTTAAAACCCGCGTCAAAATTATGAGCTCTTGACCTCTGGTATGCCACCAAATACTGAGGATCCCACGGTGATGGCGAAGTCGAGAGAAGGTGACTCGTTTGCCTCCACAGAACTGCAATCAGGGTTTCACCAAGGAACCGGATGTTTAGGAAACTGACTCTTTCTTCTTCGAATAGATAATAGGGCTGCTGAGTGCAACACATCAGTGGAAAATGACACCGACTCAGTAAGACAGCCAAACTCATCAACAGAAAAGGAAATGGAACTTCATTTCCTGAAATGTGGCCAGTCAGCCTTACCCAGATGCCAGCAAGGAAGACTTGGCTGAGGTCCACCTGTGCTAGCAGTCAAGAGTAATAGAAAATGGCCGCTGCCATACAGGTCTGGCAAAACATCCAAGATAAAATCTAAAACAGCATCAGCTGAACATAAGGACAAAACAGTGGCAGTAAAAGTTCCAGTCTGGCTAATAAGTCATCTTATTAGAGTTTAGATGCCCAACATCTCATCCTCACCTAAAGAGGCCAGCATACTACCCCGAGGGCTGGTTTCACTGTTACCCCATAGTTGATGGTGACCATTCATATCTCCTAGTAACAAAGAGAGAGAAGGAAGGCCACGAACAAGGCGTTCTAGATCCTCACGTTCAACAGTAGCACACAAGGAGGAAGATAAAGGCTGCAAACTCTATACTGCCTACATAAAAGCATCCAGACAGCAACAGCCTGCAGAGGAGTGGAAATGTCCAGATGAGTGTATGGAATATCCTGGTGAAAGAAGATAGCAGCACCTCCATGACGACCTTAGCCCAACACAGGATTAGAACATAACACATGGTAACCAGAAGGACCGGAAGGAAGAGCATCACCAACCATGGTCTCCTGGATGCACATGCATAAAGGAGTGAACTGAGAAGCAAGATGACACAGTTCCTCATAGTTTGCATGTAAAACCCCACAATTCCACTGGATGATAGAACCCATAGTGGAGGGATGATGATTAAGTGCGGGATTGAACACCTCCTGACAAGTGAGCGGGTTTGGATTGATCCTTAGGAAGACCCTTGGGAAGCCCAGCACCAGGAACCCACACCCTATGTTGAACATCCGCAGGCAAACGTGAGGACGAGGAACTGGAAATTCTTACAACACTCTTCCTCTGAGGTGGAGCAGCACTTGGCTTGGAACCGCTATGGTGCACAGTGTGCCACCCAGCTAAAGATAACCTTGAGGAAAAAGAAGAGGGCCAGGCAATGATTTTCTGTGGTGGAGCAAGAGATGGCTTGGTAGGGGGACAGCAAGCTCCCCTAGCTGGAGTAGAGAAGGCAGTGCCACCATGAGAAGCAGCACGATTGGTAGCACACCCCACAGTACTTGAACCCTGAATGGGCAAGGCCTCATGCAGCTGAGCAGGCGCATCAACGAGCTGGGTACCACCACTGTCTGTTCGTGGCTGGGCCTTCAACGAAACGCCATTCCCAGCCTGCACTCACCCCGACCCGAGAGCATCCTGAGTAGGAGGAGTAGTAGGCTCCACAGCAGAGATCTTTGGTAGCAGTTCTTCTATTTCTTCTATTTCTGAGCACTCTGAGGAGCCATGACGACTCTTACCATACACAGGGGACACAGGAGGGACATTGGGAGTTTTGGATGTGTCAAGGCAGGGCGTAGTGTCAACATGAAGGAGCAAGGAAAGTGGAGGCACTTCCACATACACGAAGCACCACCCCAGAGGAGACACCCCCTGGGACAAGAGATGCCTCCTTAGAGAAAGCACAGCCACTTTCAGGCTGCTCCCCCTCAGTAGAACCCTCCGGCTGAGAAGGCCGGGAAGTAGAACCCCAAGAGGTTAATGGGGTATTGTGTGATGGCAGGGTCACCTGCTGGGTAGCTTTAGGGCGAGACAAGATAGCAGCAAAGGTAACTAACCCCAGGGTGACTGAACCTCTTCCTTACCCTGGCCTTTGCCTAAGAAAAGGAAATTTTCACCTTTGTTTGGAGAGAAACAATCTCATACTCAAACTTGTACACATTGTAATCCCATAAGGAGACAGCATGCGCTCATTCACAGTTCAAACATTTAGAGGGTTGAGATCAATCAACCATATCATGGGAAACACCACCACAATTTCCATAGACCTCAGGAAGGCCAGATGCTTCTTGCCGGCATGAATGGCAAACATGGCCAAACCTCTGACAATAATAGCACCTTCTAGGTCGGAGAACATAAGGTTTAACCTTAAGCATCCACCACGCAGCAGTGACAACATCTGGCAAAGTAATGTGATCAAACTTGAAGATAAGAGTAGGAGTGGGTGTTAAAACTCCATCAACTTTCTTCATAATTCTCTGTACTTCTACCACTCCCTGAGGAGCCAGGGTCTCTAAGAGGAAAGAATCAGAATAAGAGATCAAGTCACAAGAATACACAACCCCACGGGACTAATTTAAGGCCAAGTGACGAGAGGCAGACTCTGGATAACCGGCGACCATAGTAAGGAACTGGATGTGTGAACTCTCCTGTTTATTCCTGACCTCTAGCAACAGAGAACCATCGCCCTGCAAGGAGATCTTGGGAGGAAATGCACATGCAGTAACTAAACCACTGTGAATCTGAAAACAGTTTAGGTTCCAGAAGGAAGTACCATCAGCCATTTTGAGTACTATGTATTATGTATAAGAGTGTTTCACAAAGATGCCAGGTAACAGCTCGATAGAAGAGACATCTGGATTCGCAGTTTTGGCAGATGACCTGGAGGATAAAGGGTCGTTGGCCAGAGAGTGACCAGGCGATGGCGACCCGTGCGGCTGGTCACCGACCACACAAGTGGTTAAAGAAGTGTTTAATGTATCCATGTGAACATTTGTGACAAGTAAAATGGCACCAGGAGCCAAGGGAAACCGCCTACAAAGGACTGAGGAGACAGAGCGCAGTCTGATGGGAGCATGATACCTCGTCTCCAGAGGGCGACCTAAAAAGGACACCCCATGATGCGAAAAGTTCGCTCCCACCAGTGCAAAGACCCCCTTTCCCAGCACCCCCAAGTCCAGACACCAAAACAACCAACTTAGGACAGCACCAAGGCGACTCATCTGGAAGGTGGCACCGATGACCCATACGGGTAACCTACGTTTCGGGCAGCGCTTAGTAAGACCTCTCACCCACAACCTTACCCACATGGGAGACCCTGCCAGATGTCGTTACATCCACTGGCAGGCTTGTGGGGTCACAGGGACATGGAAGTCCCCCCACAATGACAAGGTTGTTGCCCCGAGGGGGATCTGGAACAAAAGGAAGCTCATTTTCATTATGGAGAAGGAATGTTTTCAGTAAATTCTCCCAACAGTCTACGAACAACCGCCATTCTCCTGTTTGATATGGACAATACAAAGGCGTTGCATTACCAGTATGACATTACAACCATATCAAAGCATGTCGTCCAGCTTGAAGTACATTGAGAGCTCTGCATGTCTATGACTGAAGGTAGTGGTAAAAACTCCATCTTGTAGCAGGCTCCATTGCTTGAGTCAAGATCCAAAGAGTTCAGTTTCTCCTTGTGCATATTAAGGTCTCTTATAAGGTCAAACAGCTCCACCTGACAGAGGATGTGCGGCTGCTTGCTCTCTAATTCTTCTAAGCTGGCACCCATGAAACTATCCTCCTCACTAGGTTCTGATTCACTTGTGTGCTTAATGGAGGGTTTGGAACTGGAAACTCAGGGCCATGGGGTACTGGCTTAAGAACAGAAGGTACGTTAGGATACTTGATCTTGGACCGGGTTTTCACTGAATACCCTTTAGTGTTAGTGAGACAAAATTAACAGTCAGTACAGTGATCCTTGGTTTGCTCCAAACCACTGGTACGGCAAAAGGCATACCTGATGGCATCCATTCATTCAGGTGGTTTACATAGGGCTTGCATGCTATATGGGGTGCCCACTTCATCTCTGGATCACCAACAGGACATTTGAAGTAATGTTTGTAAGTGGCTTTAACATCTCTTGTATTTGATTTCTTCAGGCTTTCAGGTGTAAAGAGCCAGCAGATATAGCAGGAAGTGCCTGATAGATTCATACAGTTATGGCACTCCACTGCATACCAACACAGATCAAGGCACTCTGTAGCAGTAAAGAAAATCTGAACTGGAATAATGGCAAATATTTGATTATCTATGCATGCATTGATGTCCCCCCTCCCCCTCCCCTCAAAAAAATTATCTGTTTGATCATGGGAAAATTTTTACCCGACTTCGGCTGTGACTGATTCATTTTGAGTTACTAAATATTTTGTGATTCAGGTATTTCACTGAAAATGATATAGCCGCAACAAGATCTAGCTGAAGTGCGCCTTTATAAGGTATACCTATCTCTGTAATAGGAGTCGGGTTGGATTTTCCCACGTAAGAATAGATTACCTATGGTATATTGGTTTTGGACAACTGGACCTACTAGAAAAAACTGGCTATTATCATAAAGGAAATTTACAGGTTCATGTTGCTTAGATTCATCTCAAAATATACTAGAACCATAACACTTTTTAAATTTTGTCGACCACTGTCATTTACCAACTTCAATGAGAATAAACATTGCTTGCCCGCTCATAACAATTATGGTTAGTGACATCCTGACATACTCTTGCAGCCATTATTATCCAAAATACGTTGCTAACAACATTCACGGTACTTACCTTACAATGGGTTATTCACACTTTTTCAACAGTTTCACAGAACAGTACGTAAGGTAATGGTCACAGCCTGTTTTCCCTACCAGTGGAGCAAGTCTTTACACCTGGGTCACCTAGCATAAATTTTCTCTTTTCGGTACCTTTCTTTCTTACTATTTTCTTTTATTTTAAGCAGGCAAGTTCACCTTCATTACAGTATGTTATCATTTGTAAATACATCTCTTCAACCCCAGAGAAATTCTCACTGTTCCTCTTACAGTATATTTATTGTCCAGCCGTGATTAAACTGGGTGGTCACGCATCTTAAGGGGGCTTCACGGCACCGGGACAAAATTGCTGTTACGACAAATAACACTACTGTACTTTGACCTTTACTCCACTGTCAAATCTTGGATGAGAACTTCTAACATTGATTGAACGATTGATTGCTTGGTTGACCAAAATATAAGTGGCGGGGTATACCTGCCATGGTCATATTTCGTCGGACACCAAGTCAGAACACGACAATGTGGAGAGAATATAATCAGACAATAAAATATGGATTAATTATAATAAGTAGAAATAAAAGGGCTCACTGCACTGGAGTTATCAGAGGTAGTCCTGAGTTAAAAAAAAAAAAAGTCTTCGCTGCTCAAGTGACAGCTGGGTTGCCTGGTCTCAGCTACAGCCAGGAATCCAGTATTGTTAAGATTCATGG